>JAPKLW010002102.1:0-55149 GCA_026898455.1 Plectranthus barbatus
TACGTATTTTCCGCTGCCAAAGTATACCCTGATATCCGGGACCAACAAGTGGTATCAGAGCGGACGGTTCTTACAGACCGTTCGTTTCTGTGTCGCTTAGGACCGTGATCCACGTTTCCTTGCACTCCTGTTTGTTTGTCTGTTTGTCTAGCTCAGGTACTTCAAGATGAATATCCCAAAGCTAATGGACTACAAGACGGAGAAGCACTCTATATGGCGAAAGAGGACGCTTATCTCCCTGAAGAGCATCCATCCAGACATGAAAGATGTACTGGAGACAGGGCCAATAGAGATCACCAAGATTCAGCATCAGCTGGGAGATCGTCCAGCTGCGGTGGTCCCAAAGCCCCAAGATGAATGGAATGCTGAGGACAGAAAGCGGAATCAGCTGGATTCCATTGCACATGAGCTGATCCTTGCGTGCCTTCCAGAATCGCTGATGGAGGACGCACTGCGGTTTGATACTACTAAGGGAGTATGGGATTTTCTTGATAGTTTATGTCAAGAAACTGACCAAATGAAACGCAACAAATTGCAGGTTGCGGTGGATAAATATGAATCCTTCCAGATGCTGACTGGAGAAACCATCAAGGAGATGGAGGCGAGATTCAACGCCATTGTCAGCGAGCTGAAGTCTCTGGGCAGGGAGTACGAAAATGCTGATCTTAACTCGAAGATCCTGTCCAAGATGCCGAAGGAGGATTGGTTTGTGAAAACCACCGCACTAAAGGAGAAAGATTTATCCAAACTAACTCCTAAAGAAGTGTTTGCTCAGTTGCAGGCACATGAATGGGATATCCAGATAGTGAATAAAAACGAGGCTATCAGGAATGTTGGATCCCCCAGCGTTAAGGCTCAGGACGAAGCTTACTTCGTCAAGAAGGACTTCAAGCGGATGCCCAAGAAGCCCTTCCATGCTGACAGGCCTGCTGGGCAGACCAACCAGCCGAAGGAGATCCCATCCACGTCAGGATCTTACTCCAAAAGTGGCGAGAGCTCTATCGCTGAACTTGAGCAGCAAATGAAACGACTGGCCGTTCTACTGGAAAAGGCTAAGTCAAAGCAGGGAGTCTCTTCAAGCTCAACTGACGGGAAATTCGTCAAAAGAGCTCCTCGTGCTTGCTATCAATGCCAATCCCCTGACCATTTAAAATTTGAATGTCCCCAGGTGGACAAAACTGAGAGGGAACGGCTGAAGAAGCTCTTTGAAGAGCGTGCCTCCAGGGCAGTTGCCAAAGCCATGCTGACAAGGACTGAAGTTCCTGATATCCCCGACCATGATGATGGGGAATACGAGTCAGATGGAGAGTCTGAAGAAGAAGCTCTTCTGGCATTCATGGCTGCTCTAGGAGAAGTGTCAGCTGAAGAAGAAGCTGACAAGGAAGAACATCTGGCATTGACTGCTGATGATGAGGTACAATCAGATCCTCAATTGCATATCATGCCTGTTCAAATCATAGACGATTCTGAGTCGCATTGCTCCGACTCAGAAGATGTCACTTTAGATGTTCTTCAGCATGAGTTTTTAAAATTTTATGAAATGAAAAATGTTTTAGCTGGCGAAAACACTTCGCTGAAAAATCAAGTTTTCATTTTGACCAGTGAGATTGAAAAATCTAGGTCACTCAGCGAAGAGCTAGAAACTTTGAAAAAGGCTCATTTCGAATTGCTCCAAGATTTCCAAGTTGCTAAAACTGAGCGAGATAACTTTCACAATCTTGTTCTGGAGCAAGAAAATAAGATCAATTTTCTGAACAAGGGTTCCAGAGATTTAGAGGCAGCTCTAAGTCATTGGAGAAAGCCCTGTGATAAGTCCGGGTTGGGATTTTCAAATGATTTGAGCAAAAATCAACCCGAACAAATCAATGCTGGAAAGGGTAAGGGCAGAATGGTAAATGAGTCAGCACCAGCTGGTGCTGCCAGCATACCTCGTATGGCTGATCAGCAAAGGAATCATCAGCCCAGATATAGAGGTGAGTCATCACGACAACAACCTCGACTGGCAAATTCCTCTGCTGACAAGACGCCAGCACACCCTAAGAAGCTGACTAAGCCAAAATATTCCAAGGCAAGGAAGTCAGCACCAGCAGCCAGTGGAACCCGACAGCCAGCACCAGCTGTCCAGAGGTTCCACACACAACCTTACAAGTATGCCAGTTGCCAGCATACTTACAAGGGGTCCCACTCTCAGCAGAATACTGAGAGAAGGACAATTCCCGATAGGAGGAATACCTATCGGAGGCCTGAGCCCAATCAAATGTTTTCATCAAGGGCTAGGAAGGCTAACCACCGTGGTCCACAGTTCCAAAGACCACCAAGGCAGCACAAGCGGTCGGAAAGAAATTTCCGATCTCCTCAGAAGAAGAATACTTCTAGAGGAACTGCACACACAGCCACACCTTCCAAAAACAATTCCATGCATTATTTTAAGAGGAAGGGAAAGGCTACATGTAATGTCAGCAAGGGTAACACTGAGCTGAAGATTACTCAAATCTGGATTCCGAAAGGAATGATCCAGAGATCTAACCCTGCAGGACCCGCTGATGATCGGGGACCTAAATGATTTCATTTTTCTTGCAGGAACAGGATCATGCGTATCAGCTTCAGAGGTCGAGCGAGTGGATCATTGACAGTGGTTGCTCCGCTCATATGACTGGTGAGGAGTTCTTGTTTTCGGAGCTCACCAAGGTCAGAGGACCTCCAGTTATTTTTGGTGATAACTCCAAGGGCAGAGTTATCAGCAAGGGATGCATAGAGAAGGATGATGTGCGTATTGTCAACGTGTCCCTTGTTACCAACCTGAAGCACAACCTCCTGAGCATCAGCCAGCTGTGCGACAATGGTTACACCATTGTGTTTGACAAATCCGGGTGCCAGATCAAGAATGAGGAATCTGGCGAGACCAAGCTGAAAGGTGTCCGCAAAGGAGGGTTGTATGTCGTTGACTGGCAAAGCGGGAAGACTGATACATGCTTTGTTGCCACCAGTTCCATGGAGACCAACTGGCTGTGGCACAAAAGGTTAAGTCATTTGAATTTCAAAACTATTAATTATCTAACCAAGCATGATCTTGTAGATGGTCTTCCCAAGGGCGGGTTCAAGAAGGAAGGGATTTGCAAGGCCTGCCAGCAAGGCAAACAGACCAAGAAATCCTTCAAGAACCAGTCGCCAGTTCACCCTAGTACCAGTCAGGTACTCGAGCTGTTACATATGGACCTGTTTGGACCAGTAACGCCGCAAACCATTGGAGGAAGACGATATTCGCTGGTGGTAGTCGATGACTACTCGCGCTATACATGGGTGAAGCTTCTCAGAACAAAGGATGAGGTGAAGATGATTCTTCCAGAATTGATCATCCAAGCTCAGAAGCAGAGAGAAGCTGTTGTGAAGCGAATTCGTTCGGACAATGGGACTGAATTCTGCAATGGTCCGCTGATGGATTTCTGCGCGGAGGCCGGGATCAAACATGAGAGATCTACTCCAAGGCAACCACAGCAGAATGGACTGGCAGAACGTAGGAACAGGACGCTGAAGGAAGCAGTTCGATCCATGCTGGCTGAGTCTGGTTTGGGTCAGAGTTTCTGGGGAGAGGCGTTGGTGACTGCTTGCTATACTCAGAATAGGAGCGGGATCAACGACAGACTTCAGAAAACTCCCTACGAAGTGTACTTCGGTCGTAAGCCTACTTTAGCTCATCTTCGTGCATTCGGTTCTCCATGTTATATCCATAATAATGGGAAGTCGAAGTTAAATGCTTTCTCTCCTAAGGCTGATGAGGGTGTGTTTGTCGGATATGGACACCCCTCTCACAAGGGCTATAGAGTATTTAACAAGACGACCCAGCTTGTGGAAATAACATGCAATGTTGTTTTTGATGAAGCTACTTTAGTGCGCAGGACCTTACGCCAACTGGCTGAAGATGTTCCTGAGGTCAATGATGTCAATGACCAGCTGGGCAGGAATTCTTCCAATGCTCAACCAACTGGTTCGACTAGACCGATGAATGGATCATCTTCACGACCAGTTACCTCAGGTGTCCATCAGCAACCTGAGAGGGTCGGTGATGCAAATGACCTTGCTGAGACCTTACACTCAATCTCCCTGAGTGGAACTAGCAATAATCTAGGGGGAATCCCTACTGGCCTTTTTGAAGAAGAAGGCAGTGATGGACCAGCTGGAGAGGATGTTCCAGCTGATGCTGACAACATTGGTGGAGATTCAGACAACCAGCCAGAAGGTGATGCTGATGAAGTTGTTCCAACTGGTGAAGGTCCAGCACCAGCTGATGTTGCAGCTCCGACTGGTGGAAATGTGGAAGCACCAGTCGCCAGGACAGAAGAACCTGTTTCCCAGCCGGCACCAGCGGTCGCTGGTCCTCCCAAATGGCTGAGGGATCACCCATCTGATGCTATTCTCGGTGATCCGGAAGGTTCTGTCCAGACCAGGCACGGCAGAGCGCTTTTATCTTGCTTTATCTCTCAGATGGAACCTACGTCCATCAAAGATGCGCTCGAATCTGCCGATTGGATCAATGCCATGCACGAAGAGCTTGCGGAGTTCACTCGCAACAACGTTTGGGACTTGGTAGAGAGACCATCACACCAGTCAGTGATCGGCACCAAGTGGGTTTTCAAGAACAAGCGAGATGAAGATGGCATTGTGGTCCGTAACAAGGCTCGTTTAGTCGCCAAGGGCTATAGACAGTGTGAAGGCATCGATTTTGATGAGACCTTTGCACCAGTTGCAAGAATGGAGGCGATACGGCTGTTTTTGGCCTATGCAGCGTATCACGGCTTCACGGTGTTCCAGATGGACGTGAAGAGCGCATTCTTGAATGGCGAGCTAAAGGAGGAGGTATATGTAGAGCAACCTCCTGGATTTGAAATTGGCACCAAAGTGTACAAGCTAAGGAAGGCCCTGTATGGATTGAAACAGGCGCCCAGGGCTTGGTATGATACACTATCTCAGTTCCTCACCAGAAATGGATTTCGGAAAGGGAAGATTGATAGGACTCTCTTTCTTCTCAAGGATGGTGGTGACATGCTGATGGTGCAGATCTATGTCGATGACATCATCTTCGGATCCAAGAACATATCTCTCTGTGAGAAGTTATCTCAACTGATGCAGACCTCATTCCAGATGAGTATGATGGGCAAGTTAACATACTTCCTAGGACTCCAGGTCCAGCAGTCAGCTGATGGTATATTTATCAGCCAGCGGAAGTATACCAAGGATCTAATTCAGAAATATTGCCCAGAGAAGACTAAGTCTCTAAGGATCCCGATGAGTACCAGCTGCCAGATATTTCTTGATGAGCAAGGGGAATCAATTGATCCTACTGTTTACCGAGGAATTATTGGATCACTCCTCTATCTCACTGCCAGCAGACCCGACATTTCTTATTCAGTCGGAGTGTGTGCCAGATTTCAAGCTAATCCTAAGAAGTCACACATGGAAGCTGCTAAACGGATTGTGAAATATCTGAAGGGGACAGAATCTCTTGGAATATGGTATCCCAGAAATGATGAGCTTACGCTTATCGGATATTCAGACTCAGATTTCGCTGGATGCCGTATTGACCGCAAGAGTACCAGTGGTACGTGTCAGTTTCTCGGACACAAGCTGATTAGCTGGTTCAGCAAGAAGCAGCACTCTGTAGCTACTTCTACCACTGAGGCTGAGTATGTTGCCGCTGCCAGTTGCTGTGCTCAAATTATTTGGCTCAAGCAACAACTGGCTGATTATGAAGTGGACACTGGCTGTGTTCCTATTTATTGCGACAACAACAGTGCTATGTGCATCACGAAGAATCCGGTTCATCACTCCAGGACCAAGCACATAGACATTCGACATCACTTCATTCGTGATCATGTCGAGAAGAAGGATGTCAGCGTGGACTACATTCGTACTGAGGATCAACTGGCTGACATCTTCACAAAGCCCCTGCCAGAAGCAAGATTCAAGGAGTTGTGCATCAAACTCGGTCTTATGGAGATTGATGCGAGCCTTAATGATGAGGAAGAATGAGTCCAAGCTCTCATTCTGTTCTTGATCCTCTGGTGGATGCTGATTACGACTGAGTCCAAGCTCTTAGTCGTTTCACATTCCTCGTATGTTGTTTCTCAACTAGTGGTGTCTTTCAACCACAGACGATATCTACTGGCGGACTTTATCCCTCAATTGTCCAAGGAAATGAGTCCCAGCTCTCATTTCATATTGTCAGCTTTTATCTTCCGCTGAAGCGAAATTGGGTCCCAGCTGCCACCTTCTAGCAGTGTTGAAGAAATGGATCCACTTCCAGTTGCCAGCAGATAACTGGTGGTCATTCCCACGACTGGCGAAAATTGAGTCCAAGCTCTCAATTTGGTTAAGGTCGCTAGTCTGATCATTAAGTGGTATCAGTTGCTAACTGATGAGTTTGCCAGCAGGACGTGCTACCAGCAAGTGGTTGATTTCTCAAGTGGTCTCAGTTGATAACTGATGATGTATATCTACAAGGGAGTATCAGCTGCTAACTGAAGAAATTATCATCAAGTGGAGAAATGGCTCTTCATTAAGTGGTATCAGTTGCTAACTGATGAGTTTGCCAGCAGAATGTATTATAAGCATGTGGTATCAGTTGCCAACTGATGAAGAGGCCAACCAGTTAGGGGGAAGTATGCAACTGGCGTATGCTGGTGATGCCCAGCCAAGCCAGCTGTCGCAGAAATGGCGGGATTGTTCGAATCCGATAGCGTATGCGGATCTCCGAATTTAATGCGGCATTTAATGCCACATTTAATGTGCACAGTGGCTGCGCAGTCCGACTTTTGGTTTCCACCAATCGCTGAGCGCCACGTCAGCTACACGGCGCGCCCCACGTCAGCACGACCGCGCACGTCGCACAGGGAAACGGGCCTGCTGATGACCGTCGATTCCCGCTTGCTGAGCGTTGATCCTGGTCGTCTGATCTTGCATGGACTCGAGTATAAATACTCGAGACTCTTCATCGGAAAAACCTTTACGATCTTTCAAGTTTTTCCAGCCCTAATCTCTCCCAATCTCAAGCCTTCCTTAAGTTTTTCTTCAGAGATTATGGCTTCATCTTCACGCCCCCCAACTGATAATCCCCCGGAAGACAACCCACCTTCCACATCTTCATCGTCTGGTGAGCCCAGACTACCAGTTGCCGAGCAGCACATGCCGACGTACACCGGCATTGTGAAGGTTGAGGATATTGACTATACTTATCCGTTCGCTCGACTGGTTCAGCTGTACAAGCCGGCGACCAGGGCTCAGCTCTCGAACGCGCAAATGAGGGCGGCGCAAGTTCAGAAAGAAAAGATTCTGAACGAGAAACTGGCCAGAAAGGACTATGGGGAGGAGCTGATCGAGATGATCGATCATGAAGGCCTCAGACAGTATCTGACGGCGGCGCCCCAGACTTTCCATCCGCACCTGGTGGCGGAGTTCTACGCACGGGCGGTGATCGCCGACGGCAGACGGTCCTTCACCACTTCGGTGTTTGGACACCTGATCACCGTCTCCCCCGAATACCTCGCCGAGATGTTCGGGCTAAGGAACGAAGGCGAGGATGTGGCTACCTACCTTCAGAACAACACCGTCGAGTTCCAGAAGCGCTGGACACAGTGGAAGAAGGCGGAGGTGACCACCTTCCGGACTGGAATGAGAAAGTCTGAGATGGACGAGTTTTGGCAGATGGTGTGCGACATAGTCGTACGAATGCTGCAGTGCGAAGTGGGGTCGTACGCAGAGCTGAGCATCCGGAAGTTCTCCGTGATGAGTGCTCTTGCTGATGGGATTCAAGGGAACTGGGCCGAATTCCTTTACGGCCGGCTCCTGGAAAACGTCGACAGAAACATCGACGTTCCGATTAAAGGGAGTTTTGCTCACGCCGTATCTTTCGGGCTGAGAATAAGCCGCCTACTGGAGATGGAGTTGGGTGATGGGGTGGACCAGGGTGAGCAATTGGTCAGTTCGGACTTCATCCCTCCGACCAAGGAGCAAGCCAAACTCCCCCGCCCAGACTACAAGAAGCCCAGGAGGCTGAAGGGGAAGACCTCAGTGAACCCTTCTGAGGGTGTTTCTGAGGATGATGAGGTGGATGAGGGCGAGCAACTGCCAGTTATGGCTCGCCCGCTGACTGAAGAAGAAAGGGTTACGCTCAAGCGCCAGCGAGAGACTGAGCATCTCTTCGCCCAGCTGGGAGATGCAGTGGAAGCAGCCACTGGCATCCATCCCCGGGACATCCGCATCGTCCCTACTGACGAGCCATCCCAGAAGAAGCCCAAAAGACCCAAGAAGCATCAGCATCAGCAGCCACATCAGGCACTGGTTCTTGGTCCCGCTCCAAGGAACATATTGGGACAGACCCAGGAGGAGCAGCTGAAGATTATGACCCGGAAGAGGAAGAGGGTCCAAACCAGAGCTCAGCTGGTGATGGAGCAGGCTAAGAAGGAGAGAAGTGCCTCCATTGTCAGGAGGAAGCAAGCCAAGGCAAGGCTGAAGGCCTTGGCAGCCCAGCGAAAATTAGAGGCTGAGCTGGCAGCCCGCGATGAAGCCTATGCCAAGGTGCAGGCTGAGCATGAAGCCAGGCGCCAGGAGGAGCTGGCTGAACAGCTGAGGCTGGCAAGCAAGGGCAAAGGAAAGGCTGATGAAAGTCCAAGTGCCAGCCCACCAGCTTCCCCACCACCAGGCGAACTTTTACCAGAAGATACATATCAGCGCCTGCTGGTGATGGGAGTCGACGAGGACATCATGTCCATAGTCGAGCACTACCAGCCGGATGAGGAAGAGGCTGGGAGCCCGCTGGCTGCGCAAGGGGATGCCAGCGGAGGCGGAGTTGCCGAAGAAGGCCCGCTGGCAGTGCAAGGGGTTGCCAGCGGAGGAGTTGATGAGCGGGCGACCACCCCGGAAAAACTGGCGGAGGAGAAGGCAGAAAAGGAAGAAGAGATGGATGTGGAGACTGGTGCAAGGAATGCTGGGAAGGCTCCCATTGTTATTTCTGATGATTCTGAAGAAGAGGAGCCACCAGTTGTCCAGCACTCCACAATCCAGAGGATGGAGCCAAGGAACCTGTTCCCAGATTTTGCAAAGGAAGGGAAAGCTCAGCTCGGTCGTCAACAGTCCCAAGAAGCCTCAACTTCTGGACGACCAGCGACATCCTCACCAGCACAGCCTCGACGTGCTGATTCGCGACCACGACGTGACATAACCGTCAGCGTCCTCAATTACAACGTGGTCGACGATGATGACTATGAAGAGATGGTCAATGGACCCCATCGGTGGGAGTTACGCGGGGAAGAGGCCTTCGACACCTCTCAAGTGCCTGACTACAGTATTCTCAACATCATTCCCCTCCGCGGACTCCCCCACCAGTCGGTCTTAGCTTCACGCATCCAGGACTGGTGCCTGCCCCTGAGGCCGATGGAGTTCTACAACCGTACTCTGTATGAGTACGCAGAAAATATCACAGTGGAGGTCGAGGATGCCGTTGATTTCGACTTGTTTAATGACTTCCGGTATCTGTGGTTTGTCAACCCGACCCTGTACTGTGAGCTGCGGCGATGGAGGATCTTTGACCGTGTGGAGCGGTATCTCACGGTGGAGAAGCGCTCAGTTCTGTACGCTAGGCTGGGGCTGCAATACTGGAGGAATGAAGAGGACTGGGCGAATGAGTTCATGGATACATTAACTGACGAGCCAGAGCCCTTGTCCCTTAGGCGTGTCCGGCGGCGAGTGCAGAAGATTCTTGATTATCGCCTAAGGACTGGCAGTTCAGGACTCCCGCAGCCAAGGCGTGTCCGAGTGCCCTTTCTCCAGTTCCACCGCACCAGCCGGGGCTTTCAGGTGGTCTACGCTCTCCGAAGGATCCGGATACTGATTGCCCTCCCACCGCTCCTCCTCTACTTTGCCCGTCTGTTCGATATGGCAGCCACTGAGTTGCTAATTGATCATGTGGTGGAGGAGGATCCCTCCCGCAGCAGATGGCTGACCACTGCAGTCGCTGGTGTTCCCAATGTTGTATCCCTTGAACACATCGACTGGCAGGTGGTGGAAGTTGATACACCCACCGTTTCCGAACAAGTCCCACCAGCATCAGCTGAGGTGCTGGTGGAGGAATCAGCTGAGGAGTCAGCGTCAGCAGCAGCAGCAGCACCAGCAGCCGCTGCAGAGCAAGTTGTGGATGGGGCATCTGGCGCTGATATAGTGATGGCTGAAGCCTCATCTGTTGAGCCCCCCACTTCGATGGCCCTGTCAGCAGAGCCTCTCTCTGAAGTCCATCCGCCTGCGCAACTGGTTGCTCTCATTGATGCCAGGATGGACCAGCGCTTTTCTTCCTACCGAGCAGAGATGGCGCAACAAATGGAGGCTTTCACCTCTGGGGTGAACTCCTTTTTGGCGCGGATCCAAGAGGGGGAAAGGACGCGAGCAGTCGCTGATGAGGAGAGGGCTCGGCTTGCTGCGGAAGAACGCCGGATTGCTGCTGAGGAGCGTTTGAAGAGGGAACAAGACATGGCGGCTCTTACAGAGATCTTGAGGAATTTAGCAAATCGCAATCAATCACCTGGATCTTCATCTCAGCCATAAGTCTTGTACTCTTCATTTTTTTGTGTAAGTAATTTTGTATCAGTTAGACTAGTCAGTTTTTAATCCTGTACTTGTAATTGTAACATCATTAATGGATTGATTACTGACAGGTTGACGACAATTTCTCATTGTCCAACTAATGTCAACTTTTTACTTACCAGCTGAACTTACACATTCAGTGTAATCAGCACCAGCACTCATTTTGATACTTTGTTGATTCTAACCTGGCTCAGATTCTCACTTCATAAATTAATCGAGCAATATCTCTCCCAGTTTGAGGGGGAAGATCTTTAGGTTAGAGCTGATGTGAGGAAGTAGTTTCATGGGTTTAGATCTGATAGGTTTATTTGTAAAAAAAAACCCAGAAATGCTGTGTAATTTTTTCCTCATCAGCTGAGTGCTCGCTGGTTAGGCTTTGATCGCACCAAAAAGGGGGAAATTGTTGGGAAATTTGGCTAAAGTTTCCCTTCCCCAGTAGCTACTTGCTTAGATTCTAGTTTGGTGTTTTGGTGGATCAAATCCTAAGTCCAACCAGCGTCAGTTTGTCTCTAGAATAGCTCTAGTCTCAAATGTAAAGTCCTGTATAGGTATTTTGAGTTGTAAGTCGCAGCTGATCAAGACTCATGCTGGCTACTGTTCACCAGCATGAGATGTGCATACCAGTTGAGAGAAGTCTCACCAGCAAGCGGCTGACGAAGACTCATGCTGACACTGTTCATCAGCATAGAGTTGAGCTATCGACTGGCTACTGTTCACCAGTGGGAAGATTTCATCAGCAGGAGGCTGACAGATCTACCAGCAGAATATGTGTTCTGGCTGACACTATTCACCAGCGGTGAAACCACCAGTCACGGGAGATTCCAAGAGATAACATCAGACGAATTGGTAGACCTTGATTGTGCTAAGGAAAGTCACCAGCAGAGACTGCCAGCACAAAGATCACCAGTATGATCTACCAGTCGGAGGTTATCAGCAGAATTGAAGATTCGCTCTCCCGAAGACTTAGAGACAAAAAGAAGATTCGTCTGAGGAAGTAACTGACAGTGTATAACTTTAAGGAGGATGCCTTAAAGTCTATCAGTTCAAGACACCAGTTCCGATTCCTCGTACTGACGAATAGAGTCGTTCTGACACAAAGAGATCTGTGTCAGATAAAGCGATCAAAGGTATGGCGCTTTCCGGAAATTCCTACCTGCCGCCTGCAGAAGGACATGCGAGGACAGAGACTTTTCCGGATGTGTCCAAACGGCTAGTATTTGAATCTGAATCTCACGTCTATAAATACGTGAGATCCAACAGCATTCAATACTCTTAGCTACTCTTGCCCACTCTTAGCCATTCCTGAACTACCGAAAGCTCAAAACGCATTCATATCAGCGTATAAGCAATCTTTCGAGGCTTTTCTTAAAGCTACTCCGTGTGTCAATCATTTGAACACGAGACTCCAAGCTTCTAGCTTGTGAGTTATTGATCTCATTTGGTGTTCTTTCTCATTCCGAGGAAGAACATAGCAGCTCTTGAGCCAGCCAGCTCCAGAGTTATTACGGGCAGTTTTGCCGCCAGCAAGAGTCAAGTTCTTGGGAGAACTAAACACCCACGTCGTCAGTGGTACCGGTGGAGGTTAAAGTGACGTGCTCGCACTCCATCCAGCTGACAAGAGTTGAAGAAGGACAAGGACCGGGAGCGATTGATCCAGTGGACTGGTAGACGAGGCATCTACCAGCTGGAAATAGATCGTAGGATATCTTGTACCGGATTACTCTCTTTAGTGAATTTCCAGTGCTTCGACTGGAGAGTGGACGTAGATCAGTTGATCGAACCACTATAAAATATCCTTGTTATTTACTGCTTTCAGCATTTACTTACTGATTTAAAACCCAGCACCCAAGTGCTGGAGTATAACTGAAACCAGTTTATAACTGTGCAAACTCGACTCTAAAATTTTCTAAGTCCTGAGTCATCAGCTGACCAGCCAGTTGCCAGTCAGCTGAATACTCAGTTGCCAGTTGACTTACCAGCTGACAAGGTCCCAGTCAGCTGTGTAACCAGCAGAGTGCAAGAAACGAACTTACGTATTTTCCGCTGCCAAAGTATACCCTGATATCCGGGACCAACACTTGTCATAACTTCCCTTGAGGTGATGAAAGAAGTTCTGGCATTGGTACAAAATGACGAAGTGGAGAATCATGATGAGGAAGTTATGTCGGAAAGTCCATGTGGCGATGTGGCACCTACATTTCCTTCAAGATTGATAGACAAGGTGGAAAAGGAGGTGATCCTAGGAGACAAAGTGTATGAATTGGATGATTTGATTGGAAAAGGAGGTGAGAAGTTGTTGATTAATCCAAATGAGGGACAAGTCGAGACGTATATAATTTGGATTCCATTAGATGATGCCTTGGAGATCAAATCAAAGAAGGAATCTCCACCTTGGACATTCGAGATTTTTAAGATAATCAATCTTCCTTGGAGAGATGATAGGGGTGAAAGAAAAATCGCCTTGGACAAATTGCTCCCAAGTAAATGCAGATTAAGGGAGAAAGGTGTATTAAAAACCCACAAGATTTTTGACAATGGGTGATGTGGTAAGGTCGTCTAGCTACCGACGTTAAGGAAGCGCTTGTTGGGAGGCAACCCAACCAATTTTCTTTCTTTTGTTTAATTTCTTTTAGTTGCTTTGATTTTGAATAAATGTCTAGTTTGTTTGGTTTTGTGTTTGTAGGAGGAACTACAAGATCGAGAGGAGTGACGATGCACCGTCCACCGTTTTGCAAACTTAGTCTAACTTGACTAAGTTTGTGGGGATTTGCCGGTAGCCGGTGCCTCAGTTTATTTTTCTCCATCTCCTATCTTTTATCTTGCATTTAGTTTAGATGTTGGATATTGTCCCTTTATTGGATTTGATTCGATTGGGTTGTACATATATTGATATTCTACCTTGGATGGATTTTTGGATTATGTTCATCTTGATGAATTGTATGAATATTTTCATGGGTTTGAGTTTGTTGAACATTGGCTTTGATGGTATGTTTGGTGGAGCTAGTGGAAAAACGATTTAATTGTATAGATTTTTGGATAGTGGAATGATGGTGGAAAGAGGTTTTGGAAGTGAATGTGGCTTATACTTGTTATTGTTTGATTGTGATTGTGGATGGAATTATTAATGAGTTGGCATGATTGACTATTCCCTATTATGCATGGTTTGTGGTTTGGATTATTGGTTCGGTTTGAATGGTTGTGCTAGTGGATATTATCTTATATCTTTAATTGTTGGTTTGTGGAAAGCTTGGTGGAAATGAGAGCTTTATTGGTTTGTTTTATGCTCAATAGTTTGGTGGTGTTTGTGTTGATTTAATAGGTACAAATAAGGCATGGAGAGCGGTTTGATCGCGTGTGCCGATGGGTAACGCTTTCTATCGTTCCTTCTACCAATTAGTTTCATTATAATCGTTTTATGGCATGTAGATTGTTGTTAGGATTGTTTTGTGCTTGTGTGTGTGTGATGAACCCAAATGAGGCTTGAGATTTAATCATGATTTACTTAGTGGAGTTTGATGTTTACCTCAACCAATGATAGGGCGGAATCTAGTTTTCGAAGCATGATTTAAGTTTAACTTTTGAATTGTCGAGTTTTGTGTGTGGTTAATGCATAGGACATGACAAAAAGCTGTGAGGTTTGAGCCATGATATTGTCATATCTATATTGTTTGTGAGTGGCAAGATTGAGATTATGAGATCTAGAACTTGCATCTGTTCTCTATCTATTGGCATGAGTGTGTAACTAGAAAATGATCTTAGGCCATCGATTTTTAGTCCTACTTTTCACACTGGGAGTATAAGGTGGTTGTTATCATAATTTTGCCTTTCATATCTTTGACCCCCGTGATTGAGCTTTATTGGTGAATTTTCCTTGATATAATTAGGACCATATTTGGGGGGAAAGAGTGTATGAGGGTGAATACGGTGATGAGAGTTGGGTTGGGAATTGATTGAATTTATATTGATGGGAATTGTTGAGGCATGAAAGATATGGAATAAAGGATTGGTTTGAATCCTAGATAAATGAGCACCTACAAAATTTTGGGTGCAAGTGTTTGGGAAAAGAGGCACCGACAAAATGAACGAATGATGGTGCATTTGAAAAATGATGAAAAAGAAAAGAAAAGAGAAAAGAAAAAAAAAGAAAAGAAAAAAAAAGTGTGTTGTGAAATGAGAAAGCCTCGGGGTTTGAAGTGGTTCGAAAAGAATAAGTTTGGGGGTTTTGGGAAATTGAGAAGTTTAGTCACTTTGGCCCAAAACCACCCACCTTTTAGTTAGCCACGTTACAACCCGTGAAAAGACCTTTTTTGATTCTAGAAACTAACTCGTTGTAGTATAGTGGGGAGAATGGATGCAAGCCTATGGAAATCAAGCTCGATATCTTGTGATTGTGTGAATCTCATCTTCCCTAAACACGTGAGGGAGTGCTTTCATTTCTTGTATCCATTTTTGATGAGTGGTTCATGTCCTTAGCATTAACCTTGTTACAAAGTTAGGTGATAATCTTGTTTTACTTGAACATGCTAAGAGAACTTTGATGAGCTATGAGGTATTGCATGAGGTAGATTAATAGCTCTACTTTGTTTTGATTGAGGACAATCAAAGGTTCAAGTTTGGGGGATTATGATATGTGCGTAAAATGACCTATTTTTCGATGTGTGAACTTGCATGTTTGGGTCCATTTTACTTCCATATCATATGTTTTTGTTTTTCTTTTGTTGTGTTATCGTATTTTCGTGTTTGAAATGTTGTAGGATGTGTTTTGGGCATAAAACAATACTTTTGGATGAGTTGGATGGAAATTGCCCGAGCTAGGAGTCAAAGGGAAGCAGGATCGACAGAGCGGAGCAGAAAGGGTGCTGGGGCAGTTCAGGGACTTCGCTCGGCCGAGCCAAACTTGGCTCGGTCGAGCCAAGCCCTTCAGAGAGGTGGCTCGACCATGGCTCGGGCGAGCCAAAGCGCAATTTTGGAGATTCTCAGCTCTAGGCTCGCTCGGGCGAGCCAGTTTTGGCTCGGGCAATCCGAGGCCCTGTTTGCTCATTATAAAAGGCGGAAAACGGTTATTTTGATAACTTTTAATAATTTTAGATAACTTCTACCTAAATTCTCTCTACGATTCCCATTTCCATCCCTTCCAAACTTCCACCAAGGGTATCAAGGAGCTTAATTCATCAATCCTCGGAGGAGAATCGAAGATCCAAGGTGGTAGATCAAGGCATACAAATCCAATTAGGGAAGATTCCAATCTCTACTTTTCAAATTGTAATGGATGTATTTGATTTCAACTTTATATTGCTACAATTGAGAGGTATGATGTTCTAAGTCAATTTGGATGTTGATTTGAGTAAGGATGCTTGAAGATTTGGTTTGATTATTGTTTGTTTACCTTCCTTTGAGAGCTTGAATTGCACTAGAACTTGTTCCTTACCTCTTAGGTGTAGGTAATAGCCAGCTTAGGAGGTAGTTGATGTGAACGCTGCAGCCAACAAGCGGGCGGAATCGTCGTGAATAGTCTAGATTCATACGATTTTAGTTCCAATCCATGTGCGGTGCTAGGTCGTAGGGCGATAATTGACGAACTATTTGGAGTCGTCTAGGGCTTAATAACGTGACTGTTTGCAAGTTTTAGATCATCAATTGTTAGCTCACCGTGAAAAGGGGTTAACGAGTGTAGGGTCGATTGCTCAATCTCCTAGGGATTAAAATGTGTTTACATCAATGATTAACCTAATTGGATTGCATCTACATTCATTTCAACATCCTATCTTCCTAATTTGAGTATTTGTTTGTCTTGGTTTACCGATTTGTGGAAAGAATTGATTGTTGGTTTAATTCATTGTTTGTCATATGTTGTTAGCATAGGTTTAAATTGATTGTTTAGATTGATAGAAACTACGCAACGATTGTATCTTGCCTAGCTATAAGACTTTGCCATAGTATCTCGGTATTCTAGCGGGCGAAGCGGGGAAGGACATGGATTTGACAAATTTTATTCTTGTGTAGCTAGGAGTTTAATTTGATTGAACTTTTAACCGCATAAAAAATCAGACAAGAAGAAGAACGGTACCTGACTGTCGATCTCAGACATCGACTTTTTATCCATCGGAGGCTGCAGAACGCGAAAGATAGAATTTGGTGGCTGCTGGCACTCTGTGTCGATCGACAGGGGCCCTGTCGATCGACACAGAGCCTTCTTGTCGACCCAAGGGCTGGCTCAATGTGCTCTGTCGATCCGCCTCTGTGTCGATCGACACCCTGTGTGTCGATCGAAACAGAGCTCTGAATTTTTTTTTAAATAACAAAAACAGCACACAAAAATTAGAGAAAAATTGAAATAAAGCAAGTAAAACAATGGGTTACCTCCCATTCAGTGCCTTAGTTATTGTCGTGGCTCGATGATAGGGATCCTTCACCAAGGAGGTCGGGTCCAGACTCGCCGCCCCCTTGCATCGATCATGTAAACCATCCGATCATGAATAATAGTGGTGAGCTCAGAAGAGGATGGTGTAATTGGCAATTTTACCATCCCATTTTCGTGCTCCCATTCGATCTCGGCGGCTTCTTCATATTCCTCAATGGTGGTGGAGATGTTATTGCAATCTGCTTCCTTTTGGCTTTGATCAATCACAAAGGTGATTTTCTCGTCATTCCCTCGGAGTGTAATCTCCCCACCTCGGCAGTCTATCAGTGCACCACTTGTTTTCAGAAACTCTCTTCCAAGGATCATTGGCATTCCATGATGTTCCTTCATATCCAAAACAACAAAATCAGCAGGAAATATTAAATGACCAACACGAATTAAAACATCTTCCACAACTCCCCTTGGTCGAGAAATTGAGCGGTAAGCCATCTGAAGAGTGATTGAGGTTGGCCTCATCTCGCCTATCTGCAACTTTTGGAAAACTGAATACGGCATCAAGTTAATGCTGGCTCCTGTATCGCAGAGGACATTCCTAAACTCCTTTCCCCCAATCTCGATCGGAATAGAGAAGCATCTCAGATTAGACCTCTTGGTTGGAACCTGTTTCTGCAAAAGAAGACTACATTGTTCATGAATTGAAATAGTTTGATCTTCGATTACCAGCTTTTTCTCGCTCATCAGCTTTCTCAAGAACTTCATGTAGCCGGGAATCTTGCGGAGAGCCTCGATCAAGGGAATATTGATGTTGACCTTCTTGAGACTCTCCACGAATCGAGCAAACTTGGAGTCTTCCTTCTTCTTTGCAAATCTCTGGGGAAAGGGCATTGGAAGAATTGGATCACCTTTCTTCTTTGAATTTTCAGCTCCATGTGGCTCCTTGGTTGTCTGTCTGTTGACTGCTCCTTTTTGTCCTACCTGTCGATCGACAGGGGGAGTTTTGATCGACACGTCTGCATCCCCCTGTCGGTCGATTTGTTGTCCTGTCAGCCTCTGCTGCTCTTCCCGGCCTCTGTGTCGATCGACATAGACTCTGTGTCGATCGAAACAGAGGTATCTTCTGCGGGAAATTCCTCTCTTTCTGCCCCAAAATCATCCTTGAACATGCTAGGACCCTCGTACCTCGTACCGGACCTCAAGGAAATGGCATTGACCTGTTTGGCCTTCTCAGGATTGACTTCTGTGGTGCTGGGAAGCTGGCCTGGCTTGTGTTGATTGCTCATAGCAGTGGGAATCTGACTGAACTGTGCATCGAGCATCTGAAGGTGCTTCGTCATATGCTGTATGTGAGTGGACATGTTCTTCACCTCAGTTTCCACCTTGCCAAACCTGTTGTTGGAGCTTTTGATGAACTTTTCAAGTGTCTCTTCCAGCACAGACTTCTTCTTCTCCACAATCTCTGCCCCGGCTCCAACACTGAATCCCGATGGAGGATTCTCAGCTGCATAAGGGTTAGAATAAGAAAAACCAAGATGGTTCTTAGCACTGTAAGTGTACCCTTGATTGTTGGCTTGGTAGTTGTTGTTGTTGTAACCTCCATTGGCGTAGTTCACTTCGGTGGTATTGGAGGTGCTCGAACTGCTTCCTTGGTAGATGTAGTCGGCCTCAATGGGAACAATGGCCATGTTGGGATCTGAAATGGCTGCTACCGAAGCTCTACCGGCCTCCAACTGTTTGAACTCTTTTCGGAGCTTCTTCACTTCTGCCACCACATCAATTTCCGAAGTAGTGGTCACTGCTTTGACTGCTTTCTGCCTTTCAGTAGGCCATTGATAGCTGTTGAGGGCCATGTCTGCAAGAAGTTGCATTCCCTCTTCTCCACTTTTCTTCATGAGCAGTCCTCCAGCTGAAGCATCAACCAATTCTTTTAAGTGAGGGGTTAATCCTTCATAAAAATGGCATATCTGCATCTCAAGATCAATCCCATGGCCGGGGCACATCCTCAACAGCTCTTTGTATCTCCTCCAAGCTTCATAGAGAGTCTCATCGTACTTCTGGCTGAAGTGAGTGATGTTGGACTTCCTCTTCATGATGACACTGGGCGGGAAGAAGTTGGTGAGGAACTCTGCCCGGAGTTGTGCCCATGTGGCAATTCTGCTCATGTCCAATCCAGCAAACCAAGATCGGGCCTCATCCCTGAGAGAAAAAGAAAACAGCCGCATCCGGATGGTGTCTTGAGGTACTCCGTTCTGCTTGATTGTGTCGCACACCTCGATGAACTGACTGAGGTGGCCGTATGGATCCTCAATGGCCTTCCCTGCATACTGGTTCTGCTAGACCATCTGAATTAGGCCTGTCTTCAACTCGAAGTTGTTGGCATCAATGCCAACCTGGAATCCCGGCTCCTCTCTCTGTGGAAGGAAATGATCTAGTATGGATCTTTGAGGCACCACAATTCGCCTTTCAGGGTTTCCTTCAATGGCCAGGGCTGCCAGTCTGGCAGCCTGCTCTGCTTGAATGATCTGTGCTGCTTGAAGTTGATCCCTGAGGTGTCGGACATCATTCATGAATTGTCTTTGCTCCTCGGGAGTCATGTTTTGAATTTGTGCTTCTGGTGGTTGCTCCATCTCAGCCTCTCTTTCCTTGCTCTTTCCTTTGCTTTTGTTTCTCCTACAGGTAGCTTCAATTTCTGAATCGAAGGCTTCAAGATTCTTCCCCCGAGCTCTTGTGTTCATGCACCTGAAGAGAAAACAGAAAACTGGGAATCAGTCTCTGTGTCGACCGACAGGGAGGCTGTCGATCGACACGGATGCTGCCTCTGTGTCGATCGACAGAAGCTCTGTCGATCAAAACAGAAGCGAAAATCTCACACACACGCACGCGAACAGAAAAAAAAAACTCAATCCAGAAAATATCAAAACAATCCAATAACCAGATGAAATCTGACTATCCCCGGCAACGGCGCCAATTTGATAACGCTATAGAACACAGCAGCAAATATATTTATAATAACCCGAAGGCTAGTCGAACCCACAGGGATAGTGCAACGAAGTCATCCAATGTACTGAACACAGTTTATCAATTCTTTGTTTGAGTGAATCCAAATTTGAATAGGGTTTTGTTTTCAAAACAGAAAAATAACTTGGGAATAAAATTCAATAAGAAAAAGCACAGATTCTAGGGAAATCAACCAATCCAATCCAACATGCATAAACAATCAATCCAAACCCAAAATAATTATTAAGGTGGAAAATCTGTTAAATTGGAATTAATTCCTTTGTTGGGCAATTAAAACCTAGATTACTAGAAAGTGAATTTTACCTCTCGATCTCAAGAACACAAACTAGTCAATCCCAATAGAGATACAGATTTGAAAACCCTACAACTAATTCTTCCTTTTGAGACAGAAAATAGTTGTATCAAAATTCTATTTTCCTATTATTAATTATCTCCTCTCGGTCTCAAATTAATAACTATAAACCTAATCCAATTTTCATCTCTCGATCCTTCAATTGAAAATAGATTTTAAAATCAAAACCATAGAATTTGAACCAATTAATTAGGGTTTGGAATTAATTGAATTAACACATGCCAAAAAGGATGGAGAAAACCCTAGAACCTGTTAAGGGTTCTAGCCTAATATAATTGAAATAAACACTGCAATAAATATAAATAAGCTTACTTGAATCATTAAAGAAATAGGAACCTTGAATGTCTTGAAAAACTCCAAAGCTCAATTATTCTAAGTGTAATAATGCATAAAAAATAAGATAATTTTCGTGCCTAAGAGTTCATATTTATAGAGGGGGAAAAAGACCTAATTTGAGTATTGGGTAAAAATAGCAAAAACTGCCAAAACAGGCCAAAAATAGCCTTTTCGGATCACCGTGTCGATCGACAGGCAGGCTGTCAATCGACACAACCATCTAGTTGAAATCCGGGCTGAAATTTATGTCGATTCTACAACTTTTACCTCTGTTTCGATCGACAGAAAGAATTTCGATCGACAGGAATGTTTTGACCTCTGTTTCGATCGACACAAATCCTGTCTCTCGACACAGAAACATCTGTCTGCGCAGTCTCATGGTTTTGGCCATAACTTCCTCACCTGAACTCCGATTGACCCGATTCCAATTGCGTTGGAAAGCTAACTCGAAGATCTTTCAAATTCCATGCTCCATTAGCTCATATTCCACGTGTGGAAGAATTCGTGACTGTTCCTTTGAACATCATCTGCTTTCGGTACGGGTTTCCAATGAATTTGGCCTAAAACCTGCAAAAATCACCCATCAAAGGCATAACACCCTCTAAAATAGACTCATGCACAATAATAAGTAAAAACATAACATAAAGCACTTGAAACAATGGAGAAAAATATAGATAAGTGAGTATAATTATGAGCTTATCATGGAGCTGTATCTTGGAGGAGCTCAAAGCAGAAATGCATTGCTGACTCCACCATGGAGGAGGAATATGTCGCCGCCTCCAACGCCTCGAAAGAGGGGGTATGGCTCAGGAACTACCTTTTAGAGTTGGGCGTGATCCCGAGTTTGCCGAGGAGCATCACAATTTATTATGATAACTTTGTTGCAGTGGCAAACTCAAAGGAACCGCGGTCTCACAGGGCAAGCAAACACATAGAGAGAAAGTACCATATCAAACGAGAAATCGTATCAAGGGGCGATGTGTTGATTAAGAAGATTGACACTGCTGACAATCTTGTTGATCCATTTACAAAGAGCTTGCCGTAGAAAGTTTACGAAAGACATATTCGTGAGCTGGGTCTGAGGTGGATGCCGACCACTGACAGTGGTTAAAGGGACAGCAGACTAGATAGACGGACTGTATACTCTCTAATAGCTTAGTTATGCTTTGAGTATAAGTGGGAGATTGATGGGTTTTGTATACTGAAAGCATTTATTATAATGAGTATACAACAGTTTATTTCTCCTATCTGTTAACAATCTTACATGTATGAACAATGATATCCTCTTGTCTCACCGATAGGGAGGATCATACGGCGTGTTGTAGATCGCAGAAGACAGTATGATCACTTGACCTAGTGAGACATAAACCTGATCACAGCCAAGACAGCGTATGAGGATACGTCAGTCCAGATGGCTGCGGCATTGTCGGAATAAGTAGTCTGTCTTGGTTACTTGACATGCTGGTACGCAGAGGTGGCGTATTGATGGACCGCAGTGAGATATATTCGTCTTTCTGACATCAGCGAATATAAGATCTCGTTATATTGATTGAGTCCAAACCCTAACGAAGGTTCAGGGGTTTGCACGGGTTGACTGTTGCTTTGACTTGCCATGGTGGAGAGCCTAAGTAACGTGCTCGTATATCCACATCTTGGGTAACAGCAGTTCGTGTAGTACCGCCTGAGACTGGGTTTAGGTAACCATATCCGAGTAATAGGATGGGGACATTCCCTGAGGAGCTCAATGACATTCATCGTGCCAAAGTCCTGCAGGCTGATTAAGTTCAGGCACGAGCGATAGGGTTTGAGTGGTACTACTCAGGAATAATAAGATATTAATTAATTGTAGTTAGAGCTTGTCAGAGGCTCCGATTAATTAATGGATGTCCGGTAACCTTAAATATGGGGATTCTCAATTAATGCAGCTCATTCTCATAACGTGGTAATACATGGGTAGGTCAGTATTAATTCTGCGGTGAAAAAGAATTAATATTAATTGTGTCCTAGGTTGTGGACATGGGAATTAATTAATTTATAGGCCCACTTTATTATTTGCATTAGGTCCCAGGTCTGGCCCAAATAAATATGCTGAATTGAGCCCAGGAGCCCATTAGGGTTTACAACCCTAGGTCTATAAATAGACAGCTCTCTCTCATAAGTTATAACACAATTGAATAACCCTAAACCTAGGAGAGAGAGAGAGAGGCGCCGATCCTGTATCAAAGGGAGGAGAATTTTGATTCTGGTCCTGCTCAAGCCACAGATCTACGAAGTCCTCACCAGTAGTAGATCTGAACAACATTGGGACACAGCTCTGAAGATCTGATCTGGAGAACTAGATTTTCTTTTCTTCTTCTTTGTTATTTTCGATTTTATCTTAGAAATTAGATCTTTAATTTCTGTTTCCGCAGACAAAATCGGATTGCGTGGTTGAATTGAAGTTGGAAATTCAAACGCAAAAGATCGGTACAAACACTACGGAGTTATGGTAATCTCTCAATCCACAAATCTGAGAATTAAATTCATAGGAGCATGCTAGGTTTTATCTTGTATTTAATTATGCACAATATCCATAAAACGATCCGGTTCAGTTTGGTTTTGGGGATTCGATTCACAGGAAAACCCTGCAAACTATTCAGCGCTCCACCGATCTTCAAGAAAGGTCTTCCCAATATCAGCGGGATGTTGTGGTCTTCTTCCATGTTGAGCACCTCGAAGTCTACTGGAATGATGAAGTCTTTCACCTTCACAAGTACGTCCTCCACAATGCCTCTCGGATATGATACGGATCTGTCAGCCATTTGCAGTGAGATGGTTGTTGGCTTGATGCTTCCGATCTCTAGTCGCTTGAAGATTGAAAACGGCATTAAGTTGATGGAGGCGCTGGAATCACAAAGGACCTTTCCAAAGGTCTCTCCTCCAATGACGCAGGAGATCGTGAAGGATCCCGGGTTCTCCCTTTTTAACGGCATCTTCTTCTAAATCATCGCGCTGCATTCCTCAAATAAGTTGACCGTCTCAGGCTCCATGAAGGGTCTTTTCTGATAGACCATGTCCTTCAAAAACTTGATATACCTGAGCATCTCTTGCAGCGCCTCTACTAGCGGGATGTTGATGTGCACCTTCTTCATGTTCTCCAGTAAGCATGCATACCTCTTGTTCATCTTCATTTTAACAAAACTCTGCGGGAACGGCATGGGAAGCATCTTCACAGGTGGCCTGGAATCCTGCGTCGATTGATGTGCATTTACATCGTCGATTTACTGCAGTCTCTCCGCTGTCTCCGCATCGATCGACGTGGAGGTATCTTTTGTGGCATCCTCAACAGGCTCCACGTCTTTATCCTCTTGAGAGTCCCTTCCCGGCTGTTCTGGCCCCTCGTACGATTTTTCCCCTCTGAGAGTTATGGCATTGACCTCGTTCATTTGATTCTTGGGGTTGACTTGAGTATTGATAGGCAATTCCTCGGGTTTGTGCTGGGCTCCGAGGGTGTTGGCGATCTGGCTGACCTGAGTCTCTTGCTCCAATTTTCCCACTTTGTCAGTGGATCCTTGCATGAACTTGGCCAAAATCTCCTCGAGATTTGGCTTCTTCTTCTCCACCACGGCTCCATCCTGTACTGCAAATCCGGGCAGTGGCTGATCCGCAGCCTGTGGGTTCCCATATGAGAATCCAGGGTGGTTCCTGGCATGATCGTAGTTGTAGGGCTGGTTGTTCTGCTGATATCCTCCAGGTAGTTATTTTGATAGCTACCCCTTTAGATGAAGTTAACATCCATACAATCCCCCTTAACTGGAGCTTGGACTGGCTCCATTGCTGCAACAGTCTGATCCGCTTTCAATGATGCAAAGTCTTCACACAGCTTCTTCATTCGACTGTCAGATCAGGTTCTTCAGTGACCTTCGCCAGAGCTTTCATAGGCCGATGGCGAATTAAAGACCACCGGTGATTGTTGTTGGCCATCTTTTGGAAGAACTCCATGTCCCTTTTACCACTCTTTGACATAATGGAGTCACCCAGTGTAGCATCCACCAATTCGACGGTCCTGTCGTTCGGCCCTTCATAGAAAGTCTCGGCCTGCTTTCCCAACGACATTCCATGTCCTGGACAAGATCCCAGCAGCTCCTTATAGTGCTCCCACGTCTTGTAGAAGCCCTTATCTGGCCGTTGAGCGAACTGTGTGATCTCCTTACGGCTCTGTCTGATGACGCTAGGGGGAAAGAAGTTCTCCAGGAACTCGTTCCTCAGTTCTGCCCATGTGCTGATGCTGTTCTTGTCTAGTGCAGAAAACCATGATTGCGCTTTGTCACGCAGAGAGAATGCGAACATACGCATTTGGATCATGCTCTGGTTGACTCTGCTAATCTTGACAGTGTTGCAGAGTAGTATGAACTTGTCGAGGTGAGCATGTGGATCCTCGGTAGCTCTTCCACCGAATTGATTTTGTTGCACCATCTGCACCAATCCGGACTTCAACTTGAAGTTATTGGCATTGATGCCAATCCTAAAATCTGTCTCCTAAAATCGAGGACGGTACCTATTCTGAATGGCATCCTCATCCTCATCTTCATCATCAGCAGGTTCCTCGTCATCTTCAGGATCATCCTCAAACAGTGGGTTGTGGCAAAGATTCTGGTTGTTTCTTTCAAGGTTCAGTTGTTGCAGTTGCTCCCTCATAACTCGCACTTCCCGAACAAGTTCAGCTTGTTCCTCTGGAGTTAGTTGCGGTGGTTCCGCTGGTGGTGGCACGTTTTCAGCCATTGGTTGATTACTTGAGCTTCTTGGTTCTTGATTCCTTCTTTGGTTGTTCCTTCGGCAAGTGGCTTCAATTTCTGGGTCGTATTCCACTAGCTTCTTCCCACTGGCTCGTGTAATCATATACTACATGTACAACAAAGGAGGGAGTGAATTAAAACTAAAAAGAAAATAAACGAAACAGAAAACTCAAAAAGCTAGAAAACGAAGTTACATCGATCGATGCGATTGGAAAACTTTTGTCGATCGATGCGACTGTAGTTCGATCGACGCAGAACAAAACTGAACAACAATTTACTAAAAAATGCAAAAATTACAACCTAATTTAGTATCTCAATCATAGAATTAATAGTTAGATAAATTCTATTCAATCCCCGGCAATAGCGCCAAAATTTGATCACTAATTATTTTAACTAGCAATTTAGCTAACACTAATAATATAGCGGCAAATAAAATTATCGAATCCGAGAGGAATGAAATAACAAAAACTTATGTATTAAAATGTAGTTTCTCGAAATACTGGTTAGGAAAACTCAAATTTTAGGTTTTTGGTAGATTTCGAAAATTGAAATAACTTGCAATTAAAATTAAACTAAAAATAGAAAAGCTTCGCGGATTCAGATATGAGAAACACAAATTCCAAGGATTTCTACCTATCAAGTATTACATACAATAATAAATCGATCAATTTCAAATTTAATTCCTAATCGTAGTGAAATATCAGAAAATTATTATGAATCTCTTGGTTAGACAATTCAAAAAGTAGATTAACCAATTCTCTCTTATCTTTTTATTCTTGAGAATAATTTATTTAACTCCTCTGCCCTACAGATCTATTCCTATAATCTATTTCCCTCTTTTCAGACAAGAAATTAGTTTAAATTATGAAAACTCTTTTCATTGAAAATTATTACTTTTTAGTCTCTAATTCTCAACTAATTAACCCTAAGATGTGGCCAGCAACTCAAGATTACAAATAAGCACAGAATTCATAAACTACGATTGGAAAGGAAAATTGATTTAATTAATCAAACAAGCATACTTGACCGTTCGAAACCCTAGAATCTGAAAACAGTTTAGTTACACATATTCATACTAAAAATATTCAAGGATAGATAAAACCTCTAGAATCTGAAAACAGTTTAGTTACACATATTCATAGTAAAAATATTCAAGGATAGATAAAACCTGAATTGCATAATCATAAACTGGATGTAGAAATTGATGCGTGATTTCTACTGTAGTCCCACAAATATCTGTCTTCAAAAATAAAACACAATTGCTGTGTGGAATCTCTAAAACTAACTCTAAAAGATGGCATGTCTCTAAAAATCGAAATTACAAGGCTTTATATAGTGGTGATTGATGTATCATACATTATCTAGGATTAGATATATCTATATCTTCAAACATGCTCAAATCTTAGAAGTTACCGATCCACGTCGATCGATGCAGAAAGCGCATCGATCGACGTATTTGAGGGAGCCACATCGATCGACGCAAAGTGTACGTCGATCGACACGGAGTGGCTGTCCGCGGGTCTGCATCGAGCCAGCGTCGATCGCTCCTCAAAACTTGCTACGTCGATCGACACAAGTCCATGTCGATCGACGTAAACCTGGAGCCCAAACATCTCTCGAATTTCTACTGCTTTCAACCCAAATACCTGCACAATACATCACCACAAACATTACAAGCACAAAAGTCATTCCATGCACGATAATATACGTAAAATGCTCTAAAACAACCAAAACAATCAAAGAACTCATTGATAAGTTGGTGAAAATACGAACTTATCAACTCCCCCAAACTTAAACTATTGATCGTCCTCGATCAAATCACAGACAAGAAGTCAAATCTCATGCAGATACAAGTGTGCAATGCCTCACAAGCTCCTTTACTCTCCAAGAATCACTCATCCATATAAATCACGCAATCCAAACATAATTCATATTATCAAATCATTGAAGAGGAACCTCACAGGGCAGTGTTTGCACTCATCGCTCAAAGGTTTACGGGTTTGTGTTTCCCTCACTCAAGGTTATAGCTCACCTCACCATAAGTTTGACAAGTTTCTCATCTCTCCAATGCTTGTTAGTGTAGCTTTTCAGGAAATCAAATAGGTCTTTATTTTGGTTGTAACGTGGCTTACCTAAAAGGTGGGATACATTTGGCTAAGTGACTTAAAGTACATCATTGAAAACTCAAAACCAAGCCTACTACAACCACATCACTCATCACATGTGCACCCTCTTGTTTCTTTCTTTTCTCAAATTTTTTTTCTACGGTCTCTTATCACTCAATGTAAATTTTTGTGAAATCACAACAATCATCATTATACGTAAAGTCGGTCACACCGGCAAAGAGGGACCACCTGAGTTGGGAGAGGTTCAAGGAGGCCTTGTTTGAGAAGTGCATTTCGAAGCAATATTGGAAGGAGAAGGCAGTGGAGTTTTTCCTATTCGAGCAAGGAAAACTGACGGTGGAGGAGTACGACACCAAGTTCGGTGAGCTACTCCAGATGGCGCCGCATCTGGCGGACAAAAGATGGCAGAAAAGTTCAGGGATGGTCTGTGCAAAGAAATCCGCACGCTTGTTTAAGCTACCAAGAGCTGTTGAGCAATGCCTTGGACATTGAGGCGTCCAGGAATATGAAGAAGCTGCCGGAGTGGGGAGCACAGGAGGTACAGGCCCCAGCTCCAATTCAGAAAAGGAAATGGGAGGAGCCGCCAAGGCAATTCGTGCAAGGTCAAGGCAGCCAGAAACGTCACGACCAGGGTCGGCAGCAGAACTTTCAAGGGAGACAGGACCCTCAGAACTTCCAGAGGCATAATCCCCATCAGGCCCAGGGGCGTGACCAAGCAGGTCCACAGAACTGCCAAAGGTGTGGAAGGAGGCATATGGGAGGTTGCCAGGGGAACATAGTTAGATGTTTCACCTGTGGAGGACAAGGTCATTACGCCAGCAATTGCCCAACGCCGCAAGCTCAGGGTGGAAATCGTCATAATTTCCAAAGGCCGACAAATCAACAGCTGAGAGCCATCAGAGGGCACCGCCAGCCATGGAGGGGAAACATGGGTAACCGAGGAGGAGGAAAACAGGGCAACCAGGCCCCACCCAGGAACCAAGAGGGTAACCAGCAGGGTGGTGAAGGTCAGCAGAGGATAGCCCGAGCCTACGCTTTGGTCAGTAATCAGGATGATGGCAATCTGGCAGGTATGGGATGCATTAATGATATACCCATTATGGTATTGTTTGATACTGGAGCATCGCATACTTTCATATCATCTGCATGTGTTGAGGCTTTGAAACTTAAGGTAGAAAAGAATAGTCAAGACTTGAACGTAGTGATACCTTCAGGAGAAACCACTATTTCTACTTTAGTGTGCTGAGACTTAAGAATCAAGCTTGAGGAAAATGAGATTCAAGTAGCAGAGTTGAATGTGCTAGACATTCAGGATGTAGATGTAATCCTAGGAATGGATTGGCTGTCAGAGAATAAGGTGACGATCCTATGTCGCGAGAGGAGGGTGATCATTCCACAGCAAGGGAATGAAGAGTCGTTTGTGCACGGATTCAGAAGAAGACATAGAGTGCCAGTGATTTCGGCGATTCAAGCAACAAAGTTGTTGCGTAAGGCAGGGAATCAAGCCTTCTTGGTATATTTGGAAGGACAAGAGAAACCAGAGCTAACGGTGGAAGATGTACCGATTGTAAGAGAGTTCGAGGATGTCTTTCCGAAGGAACTACCAGGGTTACCACCAGACAGGCAGGTGGAATTTACAATTGACTTGGAACCGGGTGCGGCACCAATTTCTAAAGCGTCGTACCGCATGGCCCTGAAAGAACTGCAAGAATTGAAGGTCCAATTTCAAGAACTGTTGGATATGGGATACATTAGGCCGAGCGTGTCTCCATGGGGTGCACCGGTTCTATTTGTGAATAAGAAGGACGGGTCGATGCGCATGTGCATTGACTAAAGGGAACTGAATAAACTGACGTTGAAGAACAGATACCCTTTACCAAGGATCGATGATCTATTCGATCAGCTCAAGGGAGCGAAAGTATTTTCTAAGATCGACCTGCGATCAGGGTACCATCAGTTGAAGATTCGAAAGGAAGATATTCCGAAGACAGCATTCAGAACTAGATACGGTCACTACGAGTTAGTAGTAATGCCGTTTGGACTCACGAATGCTCCTGCAGTGTTCATGGATTTGATGAATCGAGTATTTCATCCCTATCTTGACAACTTCATGTTGGTATTCATTGATGACATATTAATATACTCAAAGAGTGAAGTGGAGCATGAACAACATCTGAGGACGGTGTTACAGACCTTGAGGGACGAGAAACTGTACGCCAAGTTCAGCAAGTGTGAATTTTGGCTGAGGGAAGTGATATTCTTGGGTCACATTGTTTCGGCAGACGGAATCAAGGTAGATCCAGTCAAGATCCAGACGGTGATGGACTGGGAATCACCAACTACGCCGAACGAGATTCGCAGTTTTCTGGGTTTAGCCGGTTATTACCAAAGATTCATTGAGGGCTTCTCAAAGATTGCGAAGCCAATGACCCAGTTACTGCAGAAGGGTGTGAAGTTTGTATGGTCTGAGGAATATGAGGAGAGCTTTCAGAAGCTGAAGCAACTACTAACAACCGCGCCAGTCTTAGCAGTGCCTGAATCAGATAAGAACTTCGAGATTTACACGAATGCATCTAAGAATGGGCTAGGTTGTGTATTGATGCAAGATGGTAAGGTGATAGCTTACGCGTCAAGGCAGTTAAGGCCGCATGAGGTAAATTACCCGACTCATGACTTGGAGCTAGCTGCCGTAATCCATGCATTGAAGATTTGGAGATACTATCTTTATGGAGTGAAGTGTGCCATATTCACGGATCACAAGAGTTTGAAGTACTTTTTCGAACAAAAGAACTTGAATATGAGGCAGAGGAGATGGTTAGAGCTCGTAAATGATTATGATCTAACGATAAATTATCACCCAGGCAAGGCCAATTCAGTGGCAGATGCCTTGAGCAGGAAAGGAAAAGCTCAACTAGGCTGCATGCTTACAAGAGAGAACAGACTAATCCGAGAGTTTGAGAAGCTCAGTCTAGAGGTGATATCGCCTTCAGAAAGGAAGAGATGCGAATTAGCAACTTTGACAATAGTGTCAGATCTAAGAGAGAGAATCATTGAGGCACGGAAGAAAGACGCAGAAATTGAGAAGTTGCGTCAGAAGCTGAAAGTCAAGCCTGTGGGAGAGTATCGGGAAGCACCTGACAGTGCGTTGTTGTTCCGAGATAGGATTTTGGTGCCGAGCAGCGAAGAGTTGAGAAGTGAGATATTGAGCGAGGCTCACGATACGCCGTATACCACTCACCCAGGAAGTATTAAAATGAATCGAGATTTGAAAACCAAGTACTGGTGGGACAGAATGAAGAAGGATGTGGTCTTATACGTGGAAAAATGCTTAGTCTATCAACAAGTTAAGGTGTTACATCAATGGCCATATGGAAAGTTGCAACCGTTAGACATCCCTGAGTGGAAATGGGAACATATCACCATGGACTTTGTGACGGGATTGCCGAGGTCAAAAAAAGGGAACACAGTGAAATGGGTCGTAGTGGATCGTCTGACGAAAAGTGCTCACTTCTTGCCGATCAAAGTGAACTATGGGTCAGATAAGTTGGCTCAGATTTACGTCCGAGAGATAGTCAGACTGCACGGAGTGCCGCAATCTATTACGTCTGACAGAGATGCGAAGTTCACATCTCAATTTTGAATGAGTTTACAACAAGAATTGGGGACTCGCCTGAATTTCAGTACGGCGTTTCACCCTCAATCAGATGGTCAATCCAAAAGGACAATCCAAACTCTCGAGGATATGCTAAGGACAGTGGTCTTAGACAGAGGAAGCAGTTGGGAGCCGATTTTGCCTCTGATTGAGTTTGCCTATAGTAACAGTTATCAAGCAACAATCGGAATGGCTACCTATGAAGCCTTGTACGGAAGGAAATGTCGTTCGCCTCTATATTGGGATGAGGTAGGAGAACGAAGAGTTATTGGCCCAGACGCGGTAAGTGAGATGATTGAAATAGTCCGGCAGATCAGAGGAAGGATCAAGGAAGCGCAGAGTACGTAGAAGTCCTATGCCGACTCTAGAAAGGCAGAATTGTGTTTCGAAGTGGGGGATAAGGTATTCCTCAAAGTTTCACCTTCCAGAGGAATAATACGCTTCGGAGTTAAAGGTAAACTGAGACCGCGCTATGTAGGACCATATATTGGTCCAGTAGCATACAGAATAGCTCGGCCCCCGAGCATGGGTAATATCCACAATGTGTTTCACGTGTCTTAGCTGAGGAAGTATGTGTATGATCCTAGATATGTGATACGCCAGGAGGAAGTAATTTTGAGTCCGGATTTGCAGTATGAGGAGCGACCGGAAGCCATTCTGGATCGTAAGACTCAAGAGCTCAGAAATAAGTCAATTCCGCTCGTTAAGGTGCTTTGGAGTCACCATGGGCGTGAAGAAGCAACCTGGGAATTGGAAGACAAAATAAAATAGAAGTATCCCGAGCTTTTCGAAGCTTTGAAATTTTCGGGACGAAAATTTTATAAGGGTGAGGGGATGTAATACCCCGTGTATTATTTGACCATGTATAATTATTCGAGTTGTATAAAGTGAATTATTCCCAATTTTGGTGTATTCATTTCATGAGTTCAAACTAAGGATTTAATTATTGTTATGAAGTTGGAGGGGAATGATATAAATAAAGAGTTACCATGGTTAAATTGAAGGTGATAAGATAAATTGTGGATTTTGGGAGAAAATGATATGATTTATCATGTATTATGTGGAGATGGAAAATGTTGAGGAAAATAAGATTTTTCATGAATTATATTGGAAAATATATGGAAATTAAGTTGTATGTATATGTTTATATACATATTATATATATAATGTAGGGAGAGAGGTGTATATATAGGGAGAGAGTTATAAGGTAAGCTTTTTCCACCTTATACTATTATAGAGAGAGAAATTATAGAGAGTTCTCCCAAACCCAAACCCATTCCCGACAGACCCATTTTTCGGCCAGATTTCGTCCGCCTCCGACCACCACCGTGCCAGCCGCCGCCACCACCGTGCCAGCCGCCGCCGCCACCACCATGAAGTACTCCCTTCAAGCTTCAATTTGAGCATAAGTGGGTTCCGAGGGACGAGTATTGACGGAGTTATCAAGGTGAGAAGTTTGGTGTTCACCCCTCTAAGATTTTTGGGTTTTGATTTTGTAACCTATTTAATCGGCGATGAAATCGATTTGGGATGATTTAGATGTGTTCCTGTTGTTGTAGGGAACATTCAGGTAGCCTGAAAGTCGAGTTTAGCCACCGGAATCGCCGCCGCCACCGTGAGGAGGAGTTTTCCGGTGAGTTCTCTTTCAACCCCTCATTTCGTGTTTTAATTGGTGTTTTGAGGGTAGAATCATGATCTAGATTGTCTAGGGAGTCGGAAAATGTAATTGCATGCGTGATCGGACGGCCGGAGTGGCCAAAATCGAGAGTTGCATGTCCGCCGTGCGAGTGGCCGGAGAAGACGGTCTGTTTCGACCGAGATGGACCTCATCTCAGTCGACATGAACCTGTCGATCGAGATAGCCATTTCGGTTGAAAAGTTCATTTCGGTCGAAATGGGAGCCAACTCGGTCGAGACGAAGGCCTACTCCGAAATGTCTAATATCGGTCGAGACGAGCATATCGACCGACATGAGGAGTATATCGGTCGATACGGCAACTCGACCGAGATGGATGTGTCTCGGTCAAGACAGACATCTCGACCGAGATGATCTTGTCTCGGTCGAGACAGAGGATGTTTGACATCCAGTTTTGTACTTTCATTCCTTTTTCGAATTCTTGTTTCAGACCATGTTCGATTCCTGAGTTTACGTTACTATCCTAGAAGCATGATAAGTTACAAGAGTATTGTCTTGTCCTAGATCGTTCGTACTAACTTGGGTATCCCTACTAATTTGTAGGAGCTTGAAAGCGAGAATCAGTCGAGCTCATACTAGCAGAAAGCATCTATACCTAAAAGCCAATTATCAGGTGGGAAACTATTTCAGTAAAATCAAAATGCGTGATTTCCTTTTTGAAAATGTGTTAAAACAGTTTTGATTTAAATTGAGACTGCTATGCATGTTTTATGCTATTGTATCTGTCCTCTGTCGATTCACATCGATAGAGAGTATAACTAATGAGTTTAGAACCAGGTTTCCATAACTGCGCTAGAACTCATTTAGAGAACAGGGTTGGAAGCCCCTTTGATATTGATTTGGGTGAATTGTCCCCATGTATTTGTTGGAATGAGGCCGAGTGTCCTCTGGTGTTTGGATCTGGAGATTTATATTTAAACGATCAGGTCTCAAAATGGATTTCTGAGACTAATGCACTTTGATGACAGAAGGTTGAGTGTGAATGCATTCCTAACTGATCATCGTAACTTGGAAGTCGGCCAACTTCCAGTTACAACACTGATACATATATAATAACATGTAAATAGCACGCGTGCCAAAATAAAATGTTTTAGATTGCACGGTTCCTTTCAACAGAACCCCGTGTTTATCTGTGTGAGTTGCATAGCATATCTCCTATATAATGTTTGTTTTCGGGCATGTTTCTCATTGGGTACATTAGTACTCAGCCCCTCGTATTATTTCTAAAATACGCAGGTTGAGCAGCACGGATGGGCGAGCAGGGGTGTAAACAGAGCAGCTGAATCTTGTAAACTCATAGATCCTGAGATATGCATCTTCATATGCATATCTCCGCCACGTTACACACACACTGCTACACTCTCTGAATTACCCTTCCCATCTTCTTAAATGTTGAATTTGAGAATCTCTGTTTTATTCAAACTTATGACTCGAAGTATAGTTTACTTTTATTTCTTAATCTCATTTATATTATTTACATTTTCCACTTATTTATTATTCGTTAAATGAAATGTTTGATAAAACATGAAACATCAATGTGACGCGACCCCAAATTGGGAAGGTCAGTTGGGGGCGTTACAAGTATACATCCATAGCAGTTATGGGTTCAATTTTGGAATCCATGGCGACACGCCATTTTTCAACATCCTTGTCCTGCACTGCCTCTTTGTAAGTTAGTGGGTCAGAGTCCTCATGTCCGTCTTCCGGGCTCCAGTCCAAAGACTCACCCACGAACATATACCTTTCCGGCTGGAAACTAACTCTCCTCCTCCGACGAGGCATCGGTGCCGTGTAAGTAGTAGGTGCAGTAACTTGTGGTTCTGCACCTTGCACTGAAGAACGTGTTTGTGGTGCTGAACCTATCATAGGTTCACCCACATCTACACTTTCCCCTTCCCTTGGAATCGCATTCTCATTTTCAATTACTTGAAGAACGATATCACTCCTTGAATTGTGATTACTCACATACTCGTCCTCCAAGAATCTAGAGTTGGTGCTAACAACGACTCTCTGACTCTCAGGACAGTAAAAGTAACCACCTTTCGTTTGCCTGGGATACCCTGTGAACAACATTACTTTTGACCTGATTTCAAACTTATCAGGTTCCTTCGACAGTACGTGTGCCGGACAGCCCCATACTCTAAACTTGCACAAACTTGGTTTGCGACCAAGGAATAGCTCAGAAGGCGTCTTAGGAACTGATTTAGAAGGCACCACATTTAGCACGTAAGCTGTTGTTTCCAATGCGTTGCCCCAAAATGAAATTGGTAAGTTTGCATAACTCATCATTGATCTTACCATCTCTAGAAGAGTCCTATTTCTTATTTCAGCTACACCGTTTTGCTGGGGAGTATCCAGTGCAGTTCATTGGGATGTAATCCCATTTTCTGACATAACTACAGGAACTCGTTACCGAGGTATTTGCATCGCGGTCAGATCACAGTGACTTGATAGTTTTCCCGACCTTCTTTTCTACCTCAGTCTTGAACTCTTTGAATTTCTCAAAGCATACGGACTTGTAGCGAAGCAGGTAAACGTATCCGTACCTTGAGTAATCGTCAATGAAGGTGACAAAGTACTCGTACCCTCCACGAGCCTGCGTGGACATCGGTCCACATAAGTCAGAATGGATCAATTCCAACACTTCCTCTGCTCCTCTGCTCGAGACTGGCTAGCCTTGAAAGGCCTAGTTGACATCTTGTCCTCGATGCAGGATTCGCAGACTTGATAAGGTACAGCCCGGACTAAGTCCAATGTACCATCATTTGCAAGTCGCTGAATCTGCTTCAAGCTGATGTGACCCAGTCTCAAGTGCCAGAGATATGTAAGATCCTCATCAGAAGAAGTAAGTTTTCTCTTTCTAGGATTATCAATTACGGATGAGTTACATGCAATACTTAAGCACATGTTTGATCGAAGTAACATAAAGTGTGTAAATCAACATCTTGTAATGGATAACATTGTTATCACCAATGACTGAAATCATAAATAACAAATATCCATGAAATGTTGATAAATTCTGTCCTGCCGATAAACCACGGCACGCAAAACAAAACTCTTAAACGTACTTAGTTTATCAAAACATAAAGAAAAGAAAACTCCATGAAGCTCCGTAAAAAATGTTGCCTTCATCAAGTTTGGCATCTTCTTGCCATCACTCACCAGCCTTGTCGGCACGGTCCCCTGCAAAGTACAACAACATGATCAACAAGTCAGTGCTGACAGCTCTAGAAGAGCAACAACGGACTCTAATCATGCTTACAGTCATACATGCAAATGGCATACCTTGTCTAGCTTTGTTGGCTTGACAATCTTTCCTCCAATGTCCTTTCTTCCACACCTGAAGCACCTGTCTCTATCAGTCGCCACTTTATGCTTTTTCCCAGCCCCACCATCCTTCATGGGTGCCTTCTTAGCCCACTTCTTAATCCCCTTCTTCCGCTTCATACCTTTCGGTACAACAGAGAGATTACCAGAAGTGTCCAAGGTAACCTTCTGAGGGTTCATGACTGATTCCGCTGCCATCAAGTCATTGAGCAACTCGTTAAGAGTATACTCTTTCTTGCTCATGACAACATTCAGCCTAAAACTCTCAAAGGACTTGGGTAGAGAGTTCAGTATGATATCGACCTTAGCCTCAACGTCGATACCTCCACCATGCACAGTTGGCTCATCCATGAGGTGAGTCATGGTAACTACGTGCTCTCTCACTGAGGTGCCATAAGTTATTTTCTTACTCACGATTTCCCTCATGAGATTGAACCTGATGGCTCTATCAGTTTCCCCATAGGTCACCTCCAGACTCGCCATGATGTCATAGGCGTCCCTATGGTGCTGATGCTGCTGCTGTAAGACTTTCGACATAGTGGTCATCATGTAGCACTTGACTACATTATTCGATTTCTCCCACTTGTTATAAAAGTCTATATCCATTTGAGTGGATTCAGCAGTTGGCACTTCGGGACGAAGTACTTGCAGAACGACCATATGTTTTTCTGCAATCAGGATGTATTCGAGATTGCGTTTCCATTCCAGGAAGTTTGGACCAGTTAGAGAATTTTGTGCGAGAATGTTGATGACAGTAGACATAGACATATCTGAAACAATGATATAATCTTAAATAAGAACATACATGTAGAACTTCGAAAACAAATGCATTGAAAACCTTTTAATAAATCAAATACAAATGTTTTCCACTAATTGCTCAAGAGTTCCCACCGCAAGCTACACTCGTAGACGTTTACGATGTCACCCTCAACCAGAACTGCGGGTTTTAAGCCCCAATTCATTTAATTTCACTACCATGTCAGGAACCTTTTGACACTAAAAATTAATAATTAGTGAAAACCTTAGACCAAGCCATCTCTCACGAACAGGGATGCAATTCTTGCATTATATTCTAAGATGCTTCTAAGCGATTAACCACAAATTTAACTCTAGCCAAAAGAGACAATTTAGCATGGCACGTAACCATACCGCACAACCTTTAAAGCTTTTGTTATCTATAATTTAAATCAATCCTAGAATACTTATGAAAGAGATCTACGCAAGCTACACTCGTAGACGTTTACGCAAAACCCTCCCACTATTCACATGATTTAAATTGTTTGTCTAGAAATCCCAACAACCGTACCCATGCACCTCTAGGAACTAGCAAGCTACACTCGTAGACGTTTACTAGAACGAGAGATACACTTACAGCCTAGGACCACTTTGTGGAGGTCTATTGATTTTAATTAAAAAATCTGCTTAGTATTTTACTTTTAAAAGGTTTCTTATATGCGCACACATAATTTCTTTGTTATTATATTTTTCAAATTTTTGCTAGTAATTAAACAAGCCCAAAAATTCCCAAAATATAATCCAACAAAAAAATTAATCACATAAGCATGCTTGAAAAAACTGTAACTAATAAAAGCAGTAAATCATGCTTTTCCTATTATCTACACATGCTTAATTGCGCACATAATAAATCGCATATCATACGAGGACAATTAAGGCAAATAAAAATTCCTCGTGTCCCCACCAAACAGGAAAATTAAATCCTATCTATTACAATTTGAATTTGAATTTAATTGGATAAATTCAAATCTTTTAGGGCCTCCAAATCTTCAAGCATATCTTTTGGGATTTAGGGTTTTGTGATTTGATGATTGGCCCCAAACCCTAATGCAAACCTAGGATTTACACAGGATTGTACCAACCACCAAAACACGAACCCCCGCGATGGGACAGCAGCCCCCGACGACAGCACCACCGCCACCAGCGCCGTCGGACCGCCGTCGCCACGCTGCGCCCCCGGCGCCACCATCCCCTACGGCCGCACGTGCGCAGCCCTGCATCGCCGCCGTGCGCCGCCCTCTGTCGGCTCCGTCATCGTTCTTCGTCCTCGACCCGTCCAAATTACAGATTTAAAAATTAAAATTACAGAAAAACTATTCTATTACAATTTTATCAAATCTACACTAATCACGGATTTTCTCGTGATTTTACAAAATTGATTCAACCCTACACGGATAAACCACCACGAGCTGAATCAACCGGGTTGCCACGAGGAACAAAAACCACAACAGAGCCAAAAATCAGAAACCTCGCTCTGATACAAACTGTAGGGATTTTCAGTGATCCGAATCACAAAAACCCATGTAAACCGGATCGATTTATGGATATTGCATATAATCAAAATTCACAAAAACCTAGCATGCTCCTATGAATTTAATTCGATTCTGATCAGATCTTTTGCGTTTGAATATCCAACTTTAATGCAACCACGCGATTCGATTAAATTCCAGGTCAGATCTTCAGGGCTGTATCCCAATGCTGTTCAGATCTGCTACTTAGTGAGGACTCCACAAATCTATAGTTGTGCAAGGCCAAAATCGAAATTCTCCTCCCTCTGCACAGAGTCGTCGCCCACTATCTCTCTCAACCTAGGGTTTCAACTGATTTGAATGTTATGAAGTGGCAAGGGTTTTGAGAGAGAGTGTTGTCTATTTATAAACCTAGGGTTTTAACCCTAATGGGCTATTGGGCTCAATTCAGCATATTTAATTGGGCCAGTCCTAGGACCTAATGCAAATAATAAAGTGGGCCTATAAATTAATTAATTCTCATGTCCACAACCCATGACACAATTAATTAATTAATATTAATTCTTTTTCACCACAGAATTAATACTGACCTACCCCTTTATTACCACATTATGAGAACGGGTTGCATTAATTGAGAATCCCCATATTTAAGGTTGTCGGACATTCATTAATTAATCGGAGCTTCTGACAAGCTCTATCTACAATTAATTAATATCTTATTATTCCTGAGTAGTACCACTCAATCCTTATCACTCGTGCCTGAATTTATTCAACCTGCAGGACTTTGGCACGATGAATGTCATTGAGATCCTCAGGGAATGTCCCCATCCTATTACTCGGATATGGTTACCTAAACCCAGTCTCAGGCGGTACTACACGAACTTTTGTTACCCAAGATGCGGATAGACGAGCACGTTACTTAAGCTCTTCACCATGGCAAGTCAAAACAACAGTCGACCCGTGCAAACCCCTGAACCTTCGTTAGGGTTTGGACTCAATCAATAACGAGATCTTGTATTCGCTGATGTCAGACAGTCGAATACATCTCACTGCGGTCCATCAATACGCCACCCTTGCGTACCAGCATGTCAAGTAACCAAGACAGACTACTTATTCCGACAATGATGCAACCATCCGGACATACGTATCCTCATACGATGTCTCGGCTGTGATCAGGTTTATGTCTCACTAGGTCAAGTGATCATACTGTCTTCTGCGATCTACTACACGCCATATGATCGTCCCTATCGGTGAGACAAGAGGATACCATTGTTATGTACATGTAAGATTGTTTGACAGAGAGGAGAAATAAAACATCGTATACTCATTATAATAAATGCTTTTAGTATACAAAACCCATCACAAAGATGTACCATGATCTAAAGACTTTTTATTGGTGGGATGGTATGAGAGATTTTCAGACTGCACAGAATGACGATATCAATTATGTCTAACAGGGATGCGAAGTCTATGTCTCGATTTTGAACCAGTCTGCAGTAGGAATTAGGGGCGCGCTTGAATTTAAGTACATCGGTTTACCCTCAGTTAGGTGGACAGACAGAGCGGACGATTCAGACTCTCGAGGATATGTTAAGAACAATAGTTTTAGATAGAGGGGTGAGTTGGGAGCGAATTCTGCCATTAATCGAGTTTGCTTACAGTAACAGTTACCAAGAGACAATTGGGATGGCTCCCTAGGAAGCGTTGTATGGAAGGAAATGCCGTTTGCCTCTGTACTGGGATGAGGTAGGAGAAAGGAAGGTGATCGGACCTGACGCTGTGAGTGAGATGATTGAAATAGTCCGTCAGATCCAAGAGAGGATCAGAGAAGCCCAGAGTAGGCAGAAGTCCTATGCCGACTCGAGGAGGGCTGAGCTATGTTTTGAAGTTGGGGATAAGGTATTCCTCAAAGTTTCACCTTCCAAAGGGATAGTAAGGTTTGAAGTGAGAGGTAAACTGCGACCGCACTAAGTGGGACCTTATGAAATTCTATAGTGCGTTGGTCCAGTGGCGTATAGATTAGCACTACACCCCAGTATGGGTAATGTCCATAGTGTGTCTCACGTGTCTCAACTGAGGAAGTATGTTTATGACCCAAGACACATGATCCGCCAGGAGGAAGTGGTTTTGAGCTCGAGTTTGAAATACGAAGAACGGCCAGAAGCGATTTTGGATCGCAAGATTCAGGAGCTAAGAAATAAGTCGATTACGCTCATAAAGGTGTTATAGAATCACCATGGGCGTAAAGAAGCGACTTGAGAGTTAGAGGAGAAGATGAAAGAAAAGTATCCCAAGCTTTCGAAGCATTTAAAATTTCGGGACAAAATTTTCATAAGGGGGAGGGGATGTAATACCCCGCCTGTAATTAAACGTTTGTAACGATTATTCGTGGAATAAATAGAATTTTCCCTTAATTTTGAGTATTTATTTTATTTTGTGAGCTTTTAAATTTATTTTATCACGATCGAATAACTGAATCCCCTAAATCGAGCTTGGAATTAATTATTCAAATTGGAGGGAATTATCAAGGTTTAATTGGAATTAAAATGAGGTGGAATAAATCATGAGTTATGATATGTGTGTAAAATGACCTATTTTTCGATGTGTGAGCGTGCATGTTTGTGGTCATTTTACCCTCATATCATATATGTTTGTCGTTCTTTCGTCTTGTTTGTGTGTTTTTGTGTTTGAAATGATGTAGGATACATTTTGAGCATAATATAGCGTATTTTGGAGAGTTTTGGAGGAAAATCGTCCAAGTATGAAGTCCGAGGAGGCTATGTTCGCCCGAGCGGTGCTAAAGGAGGAGTTTCAGGAGCTTAGAGGAGTCGCCCGGCCGAGCGGTGTGCAGGCTCGGCCGAGCTGCCCGACAGAGAGCTCGCTCGACCGGTCGGTGTGCAGGCTCGGCTGAGCCATGGAACAGAGGCTTCGCTCGGCCGAGCGAGGCAGGCTCAGTCGAGCCAGGTCGGGTTTCCCAGTTCCCCGCGGATCTTCTGGAGGCTCAGGCGAGCCAACTTCAGCTCGGGCGATTCGAGGCCCTGCTAGCTCGTCTATAAAAGGGGGAAAATCAATTAAATGAAAAACTTTTGCCCAATTTGAGAATAACCGTCACGAACTTCCACGTAGATTCATCTCTACACTTCCTTCCCCACTTGAATCAAGGAGAACCGAGGAACATTCCATCGTCTTGGTGGAATTTGAAGAAGGAGAATAGGTGGATTGGATTCAACGATGGCAATCGTAGAAGATCAATTTGACCTTGAAGCTTTGTAATGTCAATTCTTATTTCTCAACTTGTATTGCTTCTAATTCAAGGTATGATGAACTAAATTCCCAAGTGAGTGTTGTAATATAGATATTGAGATGGATTGAATCTACTATGTTTGTTTACTTTCCTATGAAGGCTTGATTTGCACTTGAGCTTGTTCATACCTATTAGATGTAGGTAATAGCCAATCTATAGGTAGTTGATGTGAACGTTGCAGCCAATACGCGGACGGAATCGTCGTGAAAAGTGCATAATCATATAGTTTTAGTTCCAATCCATGTGCAGGGCTAGGATTATAGGGCAATAATCGATGGTCGGTTGGGAGTGGCCTCAGAGTTAATAACGTAGCTGTTTGCAACTTCAAGAGTCATCTACCGCTAATTATCCGTAGCAAGTGACTAGCGAATATAAGAGTCAATTGCTCAACTTCATAGGAATTAAAATCCATTTACAACATAGCTTGATTTAATTTGGATCAACTGAAGTTTACAAACACTCACTTTCTTCTAATATTGTTGGACTTGTTACTCTAATCTACCCAAACACTTGATAAGAGTAAGTGATTGGTAAAGTTTGCAAATTGTTGAATGCTTGATTGTGTGTATTTGTAGTTTAGATTGCAATTCATAGCTTGATAGATAAAGAAAATCAACGACAATTGTATTGCCTAGCTATTAATACACCTTCATACGAGTAAATAGTTTCCACGAGAGCGAATAGAAAAGAACTCGGATTGATAATTTAACGTGGAATCGTGTGTCACTTTACACGACTATCACGTTTTTGCCGCCATTGCCGGGGAATCTTTTAGTAGGTCTAGTGGAATTATTGAAAGTTGAAGTATGGTATGCTAGGTGTTTGAGGAAATGCTTGTGTGAATATTTTTACTAACATTGTTTTGTTTGTTATTTGTGTTTGTTTGTTTTTGTTGGATTGTTTACTTGTAATTGGTTTTGTGGATTTTTCCTAGGTAGTTTATGATCACTCGATCAAAGGCTAGAGAGCTTGAGGCAAGGAAGCTTCAAGAAAGAAGAGCACATATTCAAATTGATTTTGAGATGGCTAACCATGGAGAAGACACGGTTAGGATAGAAGAGTTGGAAAGGCAACTCGAGTTGATGAAAGCCATGATCAATGAGAGGAATGGTCCGAGGAGACCATTACAAAATCTTTTTCGACCTCAAGGTGAACCGTTAACGGGAGGTTTTCGGTTAGGAGTAAATGCCACACAATTTGAGATAAAGCCACAGTTGGTCCAAATGATACAAAACAACCAATTTGGGGGACACATAACCGAGGATCCAAATGTTCATATATCTCAATTTTTGGAGATTACTGATACTATAAAGATCAACCAAGTGCCTCAAGATCAAATACGGCTGCGGTTATTCTCATTCTCTTTGAGAGATGGTGCTAGGAATTGGTTCGAAGGCTTAGACAAATCAAATATTATCACTTGGGAAGAATTGAGAGAGAAGTTTCTATTCAATTTTTTCCGACCAAGTTTGACTTTGAAGAGAAGGGCTGATATCACATCGTTTGGGCAAAGATACGATGAACCTCTATACGAGGCATGGGATAGGTTCCGAGAGCTTCTACGAAAATGCCCAAGACATGGACTTTCTCGGAGTCAACAGATTTGCCAGTTCTACGGGGGATTAAACTATGAAACGAAAGTGATGTTAGATGCTTCATCGGGAGGAGCATTTCTTGATCTTGAAGAGGAAGAATCTTGGAGGACAATTGAGAAAATGGCTGAGAATAGTTTCCATTGGCCTAAGGAACGCAAGGACTATCGATCGCTTAAGTCGGTAAATGAGGCTAAAGAAAGTGAAGAATTCAAAGAGCAAATTGCGCTCATGCAAAAGAAGCTTGATGCATTGTCTACATCGGGAAATAGAAATGAGGATATGATGGTAGTTCGGCATGAAGAGTCGCATCCGGAGAGTTTGAATTTTGTGAATCAAAGAATGGGGTTCAATGCTCGTCCCCAATACAATCCACAGGGTAACATGTACTATCATCCGTCCAACCGTTGTCACCCAAATTTTTCCTATGCTAATCCAAACAACGCTCTCAATCCTCCATTACAAATTGAAGGGGGAAGTAGTAGCCAAGGATATGCTGGCGGAAATAGTAGGTATGCAAATCAAGAACCAAGAAGAAATCCTAATGAGGAATTGGACAAGAGATTTGAAAAGTATGATGGCATGTTTACCGAGATCCAACTTCAAATTTCCTCGATTGTAAAACAACTAAGTGGAAAGCACCAAACTGGGAAGTTTTCGAGTGATACGGAAAAGGTGCAAAAGAAGGGTTGTAATATGGTAGAAGGAGAAAATAGAATGGAAGAAAATTTGGAAGTAATGACTCCTAAGTTGGAAATGGTCGAGGTGAAAGGAGAGTTGGAAGAAGAAATTGATGAAGGGAAGTTAGTTGAAGTCAAACAAGTGGAAGCAAATGAGGATGTGAGAATTGGAGAGGTTAAGTTTTTTTGAGTATGTCAAGAAGGGAGACATCGAGATGCCTCTACCGGAAGAAATAGAGAGAGTGCCTATGCTCGACAAACTTGTTGGTAAAGAAGAAGTATTTGAAGATGGTATTAGTGAGTTTGAAGAGAAGAACATTGCTTGTAAGAAAGAAGATCCTGTAGGTTTTGTAGTTGGATATAAGATTGGAGAGAAACATATTGAGAAGGCGTTGTGTGATTCCGGTGCAAGTGTCAACATTATGTCATGGGATTTGTTTAAGGAGTTGGAGGTTGGAAACTTAAAACCAAAAAGTCAAATGCTTCAATTGGCTAACCAAGCTCTATTTTGCCCAAAAGGGGTAGTTGAAGATGTCCATGTCGAGGTGTTGACGTTTACATTCCCGGGGGATTTCCTTGTTGTAGATATGAAGAACAAGGGGGGGATTCAACTTATTTTTGGAAGACCGTTGTTGGGAAATTATTCCTAAAATCTCCCTTAGGATTTATTTGTAAAAAGGTTTTGTTGAATCAAACCTTAGCATTTGGTCTATCATTTGCTGAATTCTAGATAGTCTAGCATATCCTGTAATGTCCTGTATACGTCATATATTGAGTTGTAATAGACTAGTTTGCTAGAAGGTTTCCTAGCAGACATCGGAGAATGTCGTTCGCTAGAAGTCAGATGATAGCAGAATGCTAAGGAATTAGCATTTGCTAACATTCAGCAAACTGCTAAAGACGCTAGCAGATGGAAGTCAAAAGGAACCAAAAGTCAGCGGAAGTTGCAACAGCAGACTACGCATCTAGCATATCGCCAAGGATATTCATCTAGAAGATTGTGCTAAAAGATCCTAGCAAAGCAAGACAGTCAAAGACTGAAGCCTTACTCCCGTTCTGACAAAAGTACACTCAAAGGACGAGACTTTCCCGAAGTAGTTTGGAAAGTACAGATCAACGCCAAAAGCGAATGCTCAAGTCATATCACTCTCGGACAAAGGAGCCGTTGTGTCTAACGGATATGGAGATTCAAGATTTGAATCTCCACCTATAAAAGGCAGGTCCAAAAGTGAAAATCACTACTGCTTCTATCACTACTGTCATTCGCAAACATCCTAAGAGCAAGATTCATTTGACAAAGCGAACAAGTGAAAAAGTAGTCAGTTGAGAGCCCGTGATAAAGAGTATTCAAAGCTCTCAACAACCAGAAGTGTCTTTCATTGAATTACTGACACTCCATTGAAGAGATTCTTGATTGCACTCAAGATTCTTCGATCATTGGGATATCTTTCTTTCCTGAAAGATTCCAACAGTCGAACACCTGAAAAGGTCTAGACTAAGACGGGCGTTTAGCTGCATCCGAAGGAAAGTTAGGAAGTAACTTTAAAACTTTCAAAGTAGGAAAGGCAAGTGTTTTGAAGGTGTGCCCTTGACTCAGCCAGACATACACCTGAGGAATTCAGAATATCGGAGGATAGCTGTCAAGTAGCCAGGCCGAAAGTTCACTGCCTACTTAACGCCCAAGGTGAATCCTTGTATTCTGTATACTTACTTAGTGAATTCTTAGCGTTTCGGCTAAGGAGTGGACGTAGATCTATTTGGATCGAACCACTATAAACATTGTGTTTCTTTACTGTTTTATTACGCACGAGATTTTAAACCTAGCAAGCATACTGCTAGCGTATAACTGAAGAAACATTAATCTATACCTGAGTTAAACAATTTTCAAAGAAAACATAAGTGTAAGTGACGATTAATTATTCCGCTGCATTTCGTGCTCTTGTCTAAGCACGACGACTCTGATATTTAAGGACCAACAACCGTTCTTGCACACGGCCGATGCTATTTTTGATATGAAGCACGGTGAACTCACGTTCCGTTGTTGTGGCAAGGAAGTGGTGTTTTCATTACCTCCGAAGAACATTGATGTTGGTGAAATTGAGAAGGTTGTAAATAAAAAGAGAATGAAGGATGTGTTGGAACCAAACTTGAAGAGTATGAATGAGGAAGAAGAAATATGCAAGGATCCGGGGGATGAGGAAGTTCTCAATCAAGTTCGACTCAAGAAAGCTCGTGTGGATACGGATCTACCAAGGAGTGCTAGAAGGAAGCTTCAGTTTCCCGAAGAGTGCGATGAGGTATGCCAAGGTATGAGTTCCGGGTCCGCATCTTTCAATCATGATTGAGATGAGGTATGATCGTCGAGCTTTCAACGTTAAACAAGCGCTTATTGGGAGGCAACCCAATTTCTTGAATTTTGTTCTTTTGCATAGTTGAATAATTGTTAGGTTTATGATTTTTGTGGAATAATATGTTTGTTGTTTTGAAGGATTCTTAATTGTTGTGGTGCTAAAATTTTGTGTGAAGAATGTGTGTATGAAGGTTAGGAGAGGATGGAACGCTACATGATCGAGAAGATGTTGGAAATAGGGCGGAAAAATAGGCACGAGCAGGGAAGCTCGGCCGAGCGCTTGGCAGGCTCGGCCAAGCCGTGCAATAGAGCAGTTGCTCGGTCGAGCGCGGGGCAGGCTCGCCCGATCCTTGCAACAGACCCCTCGCTCGGCCGAGCCATCTCGAGCTCAACCGAGCCGCGCGCGGATTTAAAAGCTCAGTCGAGCTTGTTGTTCGACCCATTTGCATCCCGGTCAAAATTTTCATCTCAGAAATTTTTCCTATACCTTAGTACTTTGAAGTGTCCTAATTCAACTATGAAGTGCTATTATGGCTAATCATCCGGGAAGTGGTTTTCCTTTTCCCGCTATTTGCAGGCCTAAAGGATTTGATGATGACGAGTACGCGCGGTTCATTGCACTCTCACAACGGCAAGTAGTGGGAACAACATACATGTGTTCGGTTACTTTGGAGGCATTGCATTTCAAGAAAGAAATTTGGAATGTGCTTCAAGGTATTGGATGGGGGAAGTTACTTCATGGAAGATGGCCGGCCTATATGAAGCTCACGAAAGAGTTCTTGTCTACGGTACGGGTAACATGGGACGCACGAGGTTCACCCGAGATGGTAAATTTCAAACTTTATGATCAAGACATTTTCAAGAGTAGGCAAGCTATTGATGTGATTTTTGGGTGTCCGGTAGATGCACAATTTATATTTGAGGAGATGAATCCCCAAAACTTGTGGGAATCTATTTCTGGCATTGCACCATCGGACGATTTTAATATTGCAGATTGTAGGTCATACTTGATTAAGAATCCTAGTATTCGTTATTTACATCTTATGATAGAGGGTTGGTCTTGTGGATATTATGGTACTGGTTGTGTTGGTTTGGCTGATTTCCAATTTCTGTTCGCATTACTGCATGGGAGGCCCTTTTCTATTGGGGGATGGTTGATGGAAAGTTGGATCAACACAATTGGTGCTGATAATTCGGTTATTTGTGGTGGTGGATTATTATTTCCTATCTTTAAGGCTTGTGGTGTTGATATGTCAGGAGTATTCGCTCCGGGGTTGAGCCTTAACACAACTACTCTGGTCACTAAAGCTTTTCTGGTTCCGGAAAAATTGGGTGTCTGCTACTTTTACAAGTTTGGAGATTTTGGGATTGAATTGCCTAACCGTGCGTTGACAGAGATTGATGATTTGGGGGATCGGTCTAATTGGTTGATGAGTACTGAAGCTCATCTGGACATGACGAGATTGGTGAGGTCTCGATGTGAGGAGGTGATTCTCATGCCATGCAGCTACTACTGCCGTGATCAGCCACCACAAGACCCAGCTGACTAAAGGGAGTGCGAGCGCACCGGGTACCTTTTTACAAACTTAGTCTCACTTGACTAAGTTTGGGGGGAGTGGTTGGTATCCGGTGCTCTCTTCTGGTTCACTTCTCTTATCTCTATCCTTATCTTTAGTCTAGTTTAGATTTAGTTGTTGAATTTGAATAACATTGATCTTCGATATGGTTGTAATTCGATATTGATATACTCTTGTGAGGATGGATGTTGATTGATTTGCTTTTATTTTTATGGAATGTTTTGATGAATCATGGCGAGCTTGCTTGTGTTTAATTCTTTCTATTTGGTTTTGATATGTGGATGTATAATGGTATGGAATGAATGGTGGTGCTAGTGGATTAATGTGTTAATTTTTGTTGAAAGATTGGTTTGTGGTAAGATGGTGGACATGAGAGCTTTATTGGTTTTATTATGCTCAAATTGTTTGGTGGTGTTGTATTGTGTTTAGTAGGTGCAAATAAGGAATGGAGAGCGGTGATCGTGTCTACCGATGGGTAATGCTTTCTATCATTCCTCTTACCATTTAGTTTCAAATTGAATTGTGTTTGCATGTAGAATGTTAGTTAGGATGTTGTGTGCTTGTCGTGTGTGCATGATGAACCCAAATGCGAATTGGAGATTTGAATCATGATCTACTTTGTAAGGCTAAAATTTGCTTTGACCAATGATAGGGCATAATCTAGTTGTTAAGGCGTGCTCGAATTGAACTTTTGAATTGCCGAGTTTTGTGCGAGGTTAATGCCTAGGACTTGACAAAAGCCTAGAGTTCTTGAGCTTTGATATTGTCATATTCTTTTTGATTGTGAGTGGCAAGTTTAAGAGCACAAAATCTAGAACTTGAATATATTCTCTATCTATTGGGCATGAGTTTGGTAACTAAAAAATGATCTTAGGCCATCGATTCTTAGTTCCTCCTTTCACTTTGGAAGTATAAGGTTGTTGATATCATAATTTCGCCGTTCATACCCTTGTTTCCCGTGATTGTGCTTAAATGGAGAATTTTCTTTGAAACTATTAGGACAAAACTTGGGGGGAATGAGTGTATGAGGGTGAATACGGAGATGAGAGTGGGATGGGAATCGTTTGGAAATCTTTAAGTTGTGATTTGAGGCAATAAAAGTATTGAGTGTAGGATTGATTTGAATCCTAGAAAAATGGGTACCAACAAAAATTTGGGTACTCGAAAAAAAAAAAAAAAAGCACCATGAATGAAAAAAAATGAGGGTGCTAGAAAAAAAAAAGAGAAAGAAAAAAAATGTATGAGAATTGTGATTGAAAAGCCTCAAGGTTAGAAGTGGATTGAAGAGAATAAGTTTGGGGTTTTGGGGATTTGGAGAAGTTCGTCACTTTAGCCCAAAATCACCTACCTTTTAGTAAGCCACGTTATAACAAAAAACAAAGACCTTTTTGATTTTAGGAGCCAACTCGTTGTAGTATAGTGGTGAGAATTGTTTCAAGCCTATGGAAATTGTGCTCGATATCTTGTGAATGAGTGAATTCATCAAACCCTAAACACGTAAGGGAGTGCTTTCATTTCTTTATCCAATATTGATGAGTGGTTTGAGTCATTAGCATTAACCGTGTCACAAAGTTAGGTGATAATCTCGTTCGATAAGAGCATGCCAAGATGACTGTGATGAGCTATGAGGTTGTTTGATGAGGTTTATTGATTGCGTTACTTTGTTTTGATTGAGGATAATCAAAGGTTCAAGTTTGGGGGATTATGATATGTGTGTAAAATGACCTATTTTTCGATGTGTGAGCGTGCATGTTTGTGGCCATTTTACCCTCATATCATATATGTTTGTCGTTCTTTTGTCTTGTTTGTGTGTTTTTGTGTTTGAAATGATGTAGGATACATTTTGAGCATAATATAGTGTATTTTGGAGAGTTTTGGAAGAAAATCGTCCAAGTATGAAGTCCGAGGAGGCTATGTTCGCCCGAGCGATGCTAAAGGAGGAGTTTCGGGAGCTTAGAGGAGTCGCCCGGCCGAGCGGTGTGCAGGCTCGGCCGAGCTGCCCAACAGAGAGCTCGCTCGACCGGTCGGTGTGCAGGCTCGGCCGAGCCATGGAACAGAGGCTTCGCTCGACCGAGTGAGGCAGGCTCGACCGAGCCAGGTTGGGTTTCCTAGTTCCCCGCGGATCTTCTGGAGGCTCGGGTGATCCGAGGCCCTGCTAGCTCGTCTATAAAAGGGGGAAAATCAATTAAATGAAAAACTTTTGCCCAATTTGAGAATAACCATCACGAACTTCCACGTAGATTCATCTCTACACTTCCTTCCCCACTTGAATCAAGGAGAACCAAGGAACATTCCATCGTCTTGGTGGAATTTGAAGAAGGAGAATAGGTGGATTGGATTCAATGAAGGCAATCGTAGAAGATCAATTTGACCTTGAAGCTTTGTAATGTCAATTCTTATTTCTCAACTTGTATTGCTTCTAATTCAAGGTATGATGAACTAAATTCCTAAGTGATTGTTGTAATATGGATATTGAGATGGATTGAATCTACTATGTTTGTTTACTTTCTTATGAAGGCTTGATTTGCACTTGAGCTTGTTCATACCTATTAGATGTAGGTAATAGTCAATCTATAGGTAGTTGATGTGAACGTTGCAGCCAATACGAGGATGGAATTGTCGTGAAAAGTGCATAATCATATAGTTTTAGTTCCAATCCATGTGCGGGGCTAGGATTATAGGGTAATAATCGACAGCCGGTTGGGAGTGGCCTCGGAGTTAATAACGTAGCTGTTTGCAACTTCAAGAGTCATCTACCGCTAGTTATCCGTAGCAAGTGACTAGCGAATATAAGAGTCGATTGCTCAACTTCAAATGAATTAAAATCCGTTTACAACATAGCTTGATTTAATTTGGATCTATTGAAGTTTACAAACACTCACTTTCTTCTAAGATTGTTGGACTTGTTACTCTAATCTACCCAAACACTTGATAAGAGTAAGTGATTGGTAAAGTTTGCAAATTGTTGAATGCTTGATTGTGTGCATTTGTAGTTTAGATAGCAATTCATAGCCTGATAGATAAAGAAAATCAACGACAATTGTATTGCCTAGCTATTAGTACACCTTCATACGAGTAAATAGTTTCCACGAGAGCGAATAGAAAAGAACTCAGATTGATAATCTAACGTGGAATTGTGTGTCACTTCACACGACTGTCAAGTTATATATTGTTTGGAAATTGATATTGTTATATATGTATACACATTTATGTATATATATGAGGAAATATAATATTAGAACAAATATATATGAGTTAAAATACTCATTCTTGCACACACTACCTCCAAGCTAGAGAGAGAAAGAGTTACCCCATTCCCAAACCCCCAAACCTGTCAGCCCCTTTCCCGACAACATTCTGGCCGACTCCGGCCATCCCAGACCGAGCGGCCACCACCATCGGAAAGCTCTTCCTCCAAGCTTCAATTCGAGCTAAGGTGGGCGTCGTGAGGACGAGTATTGAAGGAGTTATCGAAGAGAGAAAATAGGATGTTCTTCACCCTAAGAATTCCGGGTTAAAGCTTAGATCTTGTTGTTTGGACTATGGAATCGATTTTTGACGTTTTGTATGTGTTCCTCATCTTATAGAGACCGTGCGGATACCCTGAGAGCTGAGTTTGTCTGCCGTAATCACACTCTGCAGCCGTGAGAAGGTTTTCCGGTGAGCTCTCCCCACACCCTTCGTATTTAGTGTATTTTTATGTTTTAAAGCTTGAATCTGTTCTAGGATGTCTAGGGACCTTAAATATGTGATGGCATGTTAGTTTGAGTGGCTAGATCGGAAGAAATTGGCTGTTGCAGGTCGACCGATCGCGAATCGCCGGAGAAGATGACTCGCGTCGATCGACGCAACTTTGTCGTCGATCGACGTGAACTCGTCGACCCCGTCGATCGACGCAGCTTTGTCGTCGATCGACGTGAGATTGTCGACCCCGTCGATCGACATGGAATCCTCGTCGATCGATGCAGAAACCAGAGATGAGGTTTCATGTTTTCTCGTTCCGTTTTCTTTCCTATTCGAATTATATTCGATCCATGAGTTTATATTATGATTTTGGAAGCATGATTAGGCTTGAAAGCATGCGTTTAGATGTGGTTTGAGTCATTGATAGTGTTGGATTGAATCGAAGGGAAATATGGAAATTATGTTCAGTTTGAATTCGATTATGAATGGGTTACTTGGATTTGGTTGAGATCGCCGTTGTCCTAGTTTATCCATTGATGAGTTCATATTTTCACTCATTATTGGTTTGATTTATCTTTATTTTTCATTGCATTTTCATTTGTTTTAGTTATTTTTATTGCATGAATCACTCTAGGAGGGTATTGCGCTAGTAGTGGTGTATTTTTGCAGGTTTGAGGTCGAATTCACCGAAAATTCGTTCCGAAAGCAGTGACGTGCAAGAGTAGCAGTGAAGGATTTCTCCACACAAGGAATTCGGGCTATTGGCGCATGGTAATGGATAGAGCTTTGAATTAACTTTCCAACGCAATTGGAATCGGGTCAATCGGAGTTCGGGAGAGGAAGTTATGGCCAAAACCGTGAGATCGCGCAGACAGACATCGACCGGCGGGTGGCAACACGCACGTCGATCGATGCAAGACCCGCGTCGATCGACGCAGACGTGTTTGGCGAGATTCTGGACGGATTTCACGTATCTTGGGCGAGATTTGGTCAAAATTGAAGAGATATATCATATTGGAAGCCCTGAAGACTCAAGATTAAAGATATACTCATTGTAGGACATGGAGATATAGATATACATCAAATCTAATCATATTTCCTATAGGATTCAGCCTTCTAAAGCCTATACAAACACTATAAATACTCCCCTAGATTAGTTTATTCAGTGGATTTCACTCTCTATATGAATATTAATTCATATATCCTTCTCAACCTCAATTTATGTAGTTAGGATTTTATTTTATTTTATGCACTTTTGAATTTATGTTTTTATTTTTAATGCAAGTTTATTTTATTTTAATTATGTCTTTTATTTCTAGGGTTTGAATATTATTATGGATGCATGTTAGGATTAATTAATTAGGTTCATGATTCCTGTGTTTATTTCATAATTCTAGATTAATTCATGGACCGAGAGGTGACGATTAATTTAGATTTCTAGCTATTGATAGAAGGACCGAGAGGTGAATATTAATAGTGGGATTAGGAATGCATGATACATCTACACTATCCAAACAGATGTACTAGATTGTAGGAATTGAAATGATTTGCTTATCAGATTGACTAATTTGGTGTATTTGAGACCGAGCGGAGATAATCACTAATTAGTAATCTAGGTTATATTTGCCAAACAAGGAAATATAGCATTATTGCAGTATTCCACCTGTTAAATTAATTGATTCCTACATGTTATCCATAATAAGACTTCTTCCCTAGAATTTGTGCCTCTTTAATCTGATTTCACAACCTATAATTTTTTGTATTGTTCTCTTTAGTTTCATATAATCAAAATCTGATTTTCGATTCACTCAAACAATAGATTTTAGAATCATAATTAGTACATAGGATATTTTCCCCACACAATTCCCCTGGATCGATAACCTTAGGGTTTACAAATTTATTTGCCACTGTTATTATAATTAATCTGTTAGAAAAAGCAGTGATCATCCATCCTAATTAGTTGAGTATTATTACGGTTGTAGGAGATTTAGATAAGGAGGAATCAAGCTCAACCACATTAATAAAAGGACATTTTGTTGGAAAGCATACCCCAGGTGGGAACTATTTTCATATAAAAATCAAAATGCGTTTCATTTTTAAAAGCATGAGTAAACATGATTTGTTTTGAAAGATTGCTATGCATAAAATATTTTGTGTTACATATCTGTTCCTCTGGTTGATTCCTATCAACATAGAAATTTATTGAAAGATAAGAACCGAGCCTAAATGGTACTTGTGCTAATCTTGATAATCTGTGAAATGAAAGGTCAGCAAACCTAACATCTAAGGTTAGCAAACCTTACGATGAAACATAAATTAAATCGATCGTGTCTCAAAGCTGTGTGATACTGAGACCTTGTGCACAAATTGGTGACAGTGGGTAGAGTGGTTAGTCCATTCCCAGCTATTCATCGTAACTTAGAAGCAGGCCAACTTCCAGTTACAAAACATCTAAATAGATATGTTAACATTTTAGATAGCTCGAGCGAATAAAACTGTTTTGGATTACATGGTTACTTTCAATAAAACCCCATGATCATCTGTGTGTGCATAGCTTTCATATTATAACTGTATTTTTCGGGCATGTTTCCACGGGGTACGAAAGTACTCAGCCCCTCACGTTATTTCTAAAACGTGCAGGTTGACAACAACGGATGTGAAGGTGCAGGGTGTAAAGACGGAGCCATTTGTGCATATTTTTGAAAAAGGTTCTGTGATGTGCATCCTCATATGCATATCACACCACGCTTAACACACACGTTACACTACTCTGAACTTTTGATTTTCCTTCCCGATTGTATATGTTTCAAAACGTTTACTTTTATTTAATGGAAGTCTGCTTTAAATTTTTAAATTGATTTCTGTCATTATGTGTGATTCGGAAAACCCATGACTGTAACTCGCCTCTTGTTGGGAAGGCTAGAAGCGGGTGTTACATCCCACTTTATATATTGTCATATAAGCTCCAACCAAATTTATTTAAATAAAAGAATACTTGACCAAACATTAAAGAAAAAAGAAATTAGTCATTTTAATTAGAAAACAAGCCCAACAATTCTTTAACTAAATACGAAATTTGGCCCAAATCTAATTAATTATAAAAATGAGTTAGAACTCTACTAATTCAATTTCAGCGGCAATGAAAGTCATTGCCAGAACAGAGCAAGCGAAAAAAATTCCTACTCGATCAAATGTTTAATTTTAATTTCTGATCCATCTTCAAAATTGATGGATGCCCGTTCTTGATTCACAAATTCATCACATTTAGTCTCTATTTTCGTATCGGGCATTATAAACAAAGTAATTTACAAAATATGATTATTTTTGGAATCTCAAATCTTTATTGTTGATTGAAATTGTTACTTTGTCAAGTGATTTGTTAATTATTGTAAATATATATATGATTTGTTACCTATTTTGATTATATGA
>JAPKLW010002102.1:55549-117904 GCA_026898455.1 Plectranthus barbatus
TTGATTATATAATTCACTAGCTTTAATTTGGTCATTTTAGGGGACAAAGCACATTGAATAAAAAATTTCATAAACTTAACAAGGGTTCTAAATCTATTGTTAAGAGTTCAATTAATGACAATAAGAATTCTATTGATAGCAGAAAAAGAGTCTGAGTAGAGATTAAATTATCATATGAAGATGTTATTGGTGATCCAACATTGCGAAAACCAATTGATAGTTATCATGTTGATATTAGAGATAAATTAAGGAGACAATATTTGGCCAAAGTCCCTTGTCAACCATATGGGCATTCATATCCTACGATCGAATTTAGTAAGATACACAGATCATTTCTAGATAACTGGTTCAAAATTTTGATTGGTTGGAATATAGTGTGTCTTAAGATGTTGCATATTGTTTATAGTGTTATTTGTTAGCTCAAAGTGACCATAAATATGGGGATAATGCATTTACTAAAAATGGGTTTAGAAATTGGAAAAAAGCAATAGAAAGGTTTCATGCTCATGAGGGATTGATAGATAGTTCACATAATTATGCCAAAAGTAAGATATAATAATCGAAGGCATAATGTGGATTATATAATGCATCGAAAAAGTGACCAAATGGAGGTGGATTATCGTCTTTGGTTGACTGCAGTTGTGCATGTAGTTCGGTTTCTTCTAGGGTAGGGCTTAGCTTTCCGTGGGCATGATGAGTCAACAGAGTCCATTCATAAAGGTAAATTTCTTGATCTTATAAAATGGTATTGTGAGCGAAATGAAGAGGTAAATAAGATTATGAACTTAAATGCTCCGGGAAATAGTCAACGGATTTCTTAGACTGATCATAAGCAAATTATCAATGCATGTGCTATTTGAGGTGAGAAGTCGTATTTTGGCAGAAATTGGAGACAACTAATTTTATCTTTTAATTGATGAAACCCGTGATAGTTCAGCGAAACAGAAAATGTCTATTATTTTGAGATATGTGAATAATCAAGGGGTAGTGATAGAACGGGAGTAGTGCATGTTAGTGACACTTCTGCACAATCTTTGAAGAATTCTATTCATGATTTTTATTGTAAAGAACAGATTATCAATGTCCAGGGTTAGAGGTCAATGTTATGATGGAGCCTTTAATATGCGTGGTGAATTTAATGGACTTAAGACACTCATTTTAAAATAAAATGAGCATGCACACTACATTCATTATTTTGCTAATCGGCTTTAGTTGATTGTTATATCTAATGTAAACCAAAATGGATGTGTGTAGATTTTTTGAATATCTCTCAATGATTGTGACTGTTGTTGGAGCTTCACTTTAAATAAGAGATGATTTGAGGTAGCGACAATATGATGATCTTGTAAAATGTATAGAAAGTGGTGAACTTCATACGGGGAGGGGAATGGACCAAGAAATGAGTTTAGATTGAGCTGGTGATATTCAATGGCGTTCTCACTTCAACACAATTTCAAGACTTTTTATTTGTGGAATCCAGTTAAAGAAGTGTTTCACACTGTGTTTGAAGATGGTAATGTTTTGAAGAGTTGAGATCTTGCTCTTGGTTTGATTGATAAGATGAAAAGTTTTGAGTTTTTGTTCATTGGTCAACTAATGAAACACTTATTAGGAATGACAAATACACTATCACAGGTGTTACAACATAAGAATCAGAACATTGGTCTTGCTATGCAATTGAAGTATTGAATGATGAGTTGAAAGAAATAAGGAATGATGGTTGGGATAAATTATTAGAAGAATTCACCAAATTGTGTTCCTAACATGAAATTCCTGTGCCCAAGATGGAAGATATTATTCCAGGTCGAGGAAGAAAGACCGTTGAAGGCAAAAAAAAGGACTCATCTCCACCATTTTCGTGTGGACATTTTTCTACAAGTACATTTTTTTACTTTAAATTATAAAAAAAATAACTTATAAACTATTAACTAATATAATTTTTTCTTTATAATCTAAGGTTGTTTATGTTATTTGTCAAGAAATAGATAGTCTCTTTAATGAGTCCAACTCGGAGTTAATTATGTGCATATCATGTCTTGATCCTAGAGATCCATTTGCCAAGTTTGATCATGAGAAAATATTTCGTCTAGCTGAGTTATATTCACAAGATTTCTCCACGACTGATCTGTGCAATCTAAGACCACAACTTCGCACAAGCAGCGTTATGTTTTATTAGAGCCTGCTTTCAATGGTCTTTGTGATATTGGAGCTCTTGCAAAGAAGATGGTTGTGCTGAAGTGTAACAATTCTTTTGATTTGGTTTATCGACTTATTATGTTAGCATTGGTCTTATCGGTCACAACAACTTATGTTGAAAGTTTTTTTTGCGATGAAGATTATCAAGACTGATTTACTCAACACAATGGGAGATGTGTTTCTTACTGATTATTTGGTGTGTTACATCGAGAAAAGCATTTTTATAAATATTGAAGCTGAAACAATTTTGCAACGGTATCAGAGCATGGCTACACGGATATATCAATTATCTCATTCTTCTAGCAACTAAGTAAGTATCAAATTTATTTGTTGTACATACAGTTAGTAAAAAAAAAATCATTCTTGTAGTTGTCGTTTTTCACTCTTCTCGATTAGTTTGTATGATTTGATTTTTGTTTATGTATGGTTTGATGTGATGACCAGCGGATCAGCCCCCAAAGTCGGCAAATCCTGCCTTCGCCACTGAATAACGAATTGGAAGTATTATTAATTTAATATTAAGATTTTCATCTATTGAATCTTTTATGTTAAAAGAGAGAGAATATTTTTGTAAAATAATAAAATTTGTAAAGCATTAAATGAATTAATAATGATTATGGCTAGGTCATAATATAGCCAAGTAGTTTTTCCCTTTTTGGCCGGTCAGAATTCCAATTTCAATTCGGAACCACCGATTTTGGTTTTAGTTCCAAGAAAATAGAACTTTAACTGGTCCACTATGGTAATCAAAATTGTAAAACCGTCGGTTTTGATTTCGAACCGATGATTCAGTAATTTTATTTTATTTATTTAAAAAACAGTTGTTTGAATCGACGATTTGGAATCAGGAACGCCGGTTCAAACTGAAATGGCACGATCTCATTCGTTCATTTTTTAAAAATCTCGCCCATTCGAACTGTATTTAACTGCGTATTTAACTGCAACTTCCGGTACTAAACTGTAATTTGAGTATTTTTTCTTTTTTTTTAATTTTCAAATTTTAAAAAACTCCGACGGTTCAATGGTTCCGAAAATCTTGAACCTTATTCGACCCGTTAAGAAACAATTCTAATTCTAAACTGTTGGTGACGATTCCGATTCAAGATCGTAAACCAACGTCCGGTTCTCCAATTCCAATCCCTCATTTTTTTTGGGATTCGAGTTTTCCAACGAAGAAGTTGGGAGAGCATCCGTATGACTTAGCCTTTGGACTCCTATGTGGACTTGATTAGGACTCCGAGTTTTAGTTTGATCTCCTTGTGAGTTTAAGCGAGCCTTCGATGGGTACATATCCAATTGTCTTGATATCAAATGATTTTTGGGCCGAATCTGAGTGAGTGGATTTGCAATAATATGAGTAAAATGTAATTTGATCCAAGCATAAATTATTAAATACAATACTGTATTTATAAATTAAAAGTAAATTAATATATTGAATAAATTCTTTATTATATTATATAGATAATTAAATAGTTTTGTAATATAAAAATAAAAAATATATATCAAATTCTAAGGGCTATGATGTTAAAATACCATGTAGTATTTATCTATAAAGTTTGCTTACATCTTGTATTAATGATTTATTTCAATAATATCAGTGTTTAATTTTTTGACAATTTTAATCTAACTACATTAATTAAGATAATTAATATTTAATTAATTCATATATCTAATATTTAATTACTTCTTTTTAATTTTCAATATTAAATAAAAAATAAAGAAAAATGATGTGGTATATCTATATTTATTTATTTATATCTATTCTATATACTAAAATGAAACCGAGTTCTACTGTACAGCCCGCCCAAAGTTCCCGCCCCTTGCAAAAATTTCATGCACCACATGCAACTTAAAGTTTGAAATCAGCCCATTAGATAGTTAAAATAGTAAAAGCCCATTATTTTAAAATTTGAAATTTAAAAATCATAAATAATTGAATGCTTGCGTGTGTCAGAATTTTTTTTTTTTTGCCTATGTCAGAAGAAAAGGCTGATATTTCTCTATTTATGTTTATTTATTAGATTTGGAAACTTCCTAACCCTAGCCATTTTTAAAGCTCAGTCTCACGTTATCTATGTTCTTCGTCCGCATCACTGGCAGAGAAGTTGGTGCGGCAACTTCGTTTTTCCCCGACGACCCCCATCGATATCCGTCATAGGAAAACTGATGAAAATTACTGAAGATACCGCCACCGATTCAAAGGCCTCTACCGTGATTAAGCTAACGACGCAGAATTATCCAGCCGATGCCGCCCTCCTGTTGGTCTAATCGTGGTTCAAGCCCGCCACTGCCAGACTATAATGGTAATATAAAGAATCTTATTTATTTTTTCAGCGTTTTGTGTTTTGTGAAAGTAATTTGTTAATTGCAAACTCATATATTAAATTAAAGGTAATTTAATTATCTTTCAAACGAAATCTCTATTGCATATGTTTCGATTTTAAAATCATCGTAAAAAATGAAAAGTAGTGATTATATGCATAATTCTCGTAACAGTACACGAATTCTTATATAATGAATGAAGTTGCACAATATAATGCAACAAGTTATAGTATATAATGCAGAATATGATAGATAAAATGCAATATATTTTTTCATGCGAGATCAACAAAAAAAATAAAATTCATTATCTTTGCATACTGTAGAAAATATTATAGTTGTTATAAATAATGTAGTCCACGGAGTATCGATTCACCTTAAAAATAAGGTTCACACGATAAACATTCAAATATTCATTATAACAATAATTTTAAATAGTTTGATGCACGAATATGAATTTATATATGACAAGAATCTTTGAGAAAATTAATAATAGATATGTTTCAATCTAAAAGATTAGAGAATTTTCCTTATTAATTATTTTCTATATTAATTAAGATATTTTCATATCAATTTTGATATGAATATCTTATATTTAGTGCATATAGTTCTATATTTCTCTCTCTTAAAATTATAAATATTATAATTCTCTTAATTTAAATTATTTTTTAACGTACCAAAATAATATAATTTTATTATTTTAAAACTAAATCTCTATTGCACATGTTTAGTAGGAGTAAACAATGTAACTAATGAAAATTATTAATCTTATGCATAAATCACATAACTTATGTATTATAATGTAAGTAAAACAATTTTGCTCTAAAATAAAAGTAATACACTATAGTTCCGATTAAAACATCATCGTAAAAATTAGTGATTATATGCATAATTCTCGTAACAGTACACGAATTCTTATATAATGAATACAGTTGTACAATATAATGCATGAAGTTATAGTATATAATGCAGAATATGATAGATAAAATGCAACATATTTTTTTTCAGCGAAATCGTCATTTATCATTAATTTGCACTTGTTATGCATTATATAGTAATATCATATGCATTAGAATGAAAGTAATATTATTTTTCTCTAAAGTAAAAGTAATACCATATATAATGCAGGAGTAATACCGTATAATGATAGTAATATTATTCTCAAATAAGAGTAATATCATATTATAATGCAGGAAGATGTTTGTTAGATATATAAGGAAGGTTAGGTATATAATGCATGTTTCTTATGCATATAATACATGTTTGTTAGATATATAATGTATGTCGAGGTTGAATATGCAAACGTAATCTTAAATAAGTACAAAATGACAAAAATACCCTATAATGCAGGTTTTTTTGAGATAAAATGACCAAAAATCCTGGTAAAATCCTGAGCGTACATTCATCAAAATCAATGACGATGATTTGTTCTGATTTCTCATGGTAAGAGGTGTTCTCACTGGATCGCATCCATATATATATATATATATATATATATATATATATATATATATATATAATACTAGATTTACTCACGCGATTAGCGAACTAAATATATGATATCTTATTTTTAATATCATGTTATAACTTGCAAAATTATATATTTATATACTTTTTTACTAATTTTTTTTAATAAATTTAATTTCTTTTCATCAATTTTATATATAGAATATTATAATATAAATTATTTTGTATTATATGTTAGGAAGCATTCCTATCTTATTTTGATTGTTTTGATGTGTCAAAAATTAAATAGAAATCACCAGTTTAGGATATCTCTAGAATAGCTCTAGTTAGTATGAAACTCGTAAAATCATGTATAAGATTATCTTGAGTTGTAACATAGTTGTTCAAGACGAACTGGGTTTGGAACCAATGCACCAATTTAAGATGCGCAAGAAGTGAGAAGAAAAAGAGCTATCAGTTTGGAAGTAGATGAACAGAAGAACTGGTGGATGTCACCATTTTATAAACTCAGGATAAACTCACAACACCAATCCGCGCATAGAGACAAGAGAACAAGTTCAAAGGAACATTCTCCAAGGCTAGATTTTGAAGATGGAGATTACTCAAAGTCACGAGATGCTGGTATTCAACTAATTTTCAGTTCACACAAAATTGTCGAGCCAACATCCCGTGTCAAAAAAGGACGAAGCAGTGCAGAAGCTTTGAAAAAGCACTCTATCCTTTACAGAAAAGAGACATCAGACTGTATATCTTCCAAAATGTGTCTAATTGGCTACAAATTTGAAACCTCTCTCACTTCGTCTATAAATAGAAGAAGTGGATCCAAATGAGAGGTTACAACAATTGATTCTGAATCTACCGATTCCATTCTCATTTATCAATCTTGAAGAATCAACCGAAACTGCTTATGAAAGCTCTGATTTCAGACTTCAAGCTTTCTAGTTTTGAGGTTTTTTCTAAGTTTACCGTGTGCCATCTTCAGACACGAAACTCGTAGCTTCTCAGCTCGAGTTACTTTTTGTTGTTCTTACTCTCCAAGTAAGAACGCAACAGCTTATGCTCATCTCCAAGCAGAAACTCTCACTGGTGTTTAGCCACCAGTTTGACAGTTCCGGGAAGAACCTTAAAGTTCCCAACTTCAGAGGAGGAGGTCGTGTGGTGTGCCCACCAAAATTGTAGAAAGCGCTAGGCAGTCGTTGTACGGTGACGGGGCGCGTAGCGCCTAGAATAATTATTCGGCGCATAATCGGTACCTGTTCGGTGCTAGACGGTGACCAAAAATAAATCTGGATCGTTGATTTTATAATTTTTTGTCAACATTTTTATTACATTTGTGTGAAAAAATAAGTTTTTAATTGACAACACATTTATTGAAATACTTTTTCACTTTTATCTATGTATAATTTATTAATTTTTACTTTTGCTGCCACCTACCCTACTCCAATCCCCACCCCACGTTCTTTTTTCTCCTATTGATTATCTTCCCCATTATCCTGCAAAAAAACACTCCATTGAAGCAGAGACGACCAAAATATACAGTACCACCGAACAAGCAGCCGAACTGAGGGTTTTCGGCACGGTGAAGGCCGTCGAGCGCTTAAGCACCGTTTATATCGTCGTTTCAACCGTATTTTACAACCATGGTGTCCACACACTAAGTCCGCAAAGCAGGAAGAAAGACGAAGGCTTGAGTGAGTGAGCTAATGGACTGGTAGACATTTACATTTACTAGCTAGCGATAGATCGTGAGCTCTTTGTACTCTATAAAGCTTAGTGATTTCCAGACATTGATCTGAAGAGAGGACGTCGGACTTTAAGCTCCGAACCTCTATAAATCATTTTTACATTTTGCTACTTTATTTATCTTCTTGCAAGGATTTATAACTCAACACATTTTCAGTGTTAAAGTATATTTGAAATCTGACTTAACCTCGACTCGCTAAACAAAATATTTTCTGAAACATAAACTGGTGAGCAATAACCAGTTTGTAATGTGCTATCTTGATTTAACTTATTTCCGTTGTGCATCAACTCCGATCTCGGGACCAACATTGTACATCCAACTATATATATATTTATCTTGTAAAAATATAAAAATGAAAATTAATATAAAATATTATCTCATAAAATAAATTATATCGTGTTATATAAAATATAGTAAATACAATAAATTAGTGCGATAAAAAGAAAAAGTGATAAATATAATTTTGTTATAATTCTAATTTTGGTTTAATGTATACCTATATTATAATATATATGTAAAATAGCAAATAAAATAATATAAAAAATGAGATTAATGTTGATTTGATTTTCTTTGAGGAAAAGTGACCAAATCATGATTAAATGTAACTATTTTGTTTTAGTGTATTAGTAGAAATATAGATTATAACTTTTAAAATAGTTATAGATAAATAAATAAAAGATAGTATTAGTGTGATGATTTTTTTAAGGAAAATGAGATTATACTCATAATAGTTAAAAGTTATGTATTAAAATGGAGGTAAGGTAGTAGTAGTTAAAAGTAAAATAGTGAAATTAAAATTTTGATATGGCACACGTAAAAATAAATAAATATTATATTGTAGATGCTCTAAGTTTAAATATTTATTAAACCAGAGTCTTTACACGACCTAATTTATTTTCACCTACTTAAGTAGAAAAAAAGAATTTAGCATGAACCACATATTGCAAGGGTAACATAAAATTGAACACCTATTAAACTGAAAAATATAAATTGGCATCTTCGAACCACCCTCTTTTGAAGATGAAAGTCACATATGTTATTAGGCTTCTCATTTATTGTAATGCACATTTCCATCTAGCAAGTCTACTATTTAAGCTTTCTCTTTGATAATATTTCAATAATAAAAATTTTCTATATAAGAATATTTAATAAAATGTTTGAAATTAATCTCACTCCCATACTCCTTTTAAAAAGATCTGCAACTTAAGTAGAGAAAGAGCCTCAAATTGGGACTTTAACAATCATCTAAACAATGAAGATCACGTTTCTTACCCATCTGTTCTTAGCTTTTTTATTTTGTCTTCATCTGCACCAATTTCACATATTTCTTATCAATAAAACAGAAAAGTATCTTCTAATGCTCAATAATAATTTCATTAAAATAGTAAATTACATTAACTCAAAGTTAACTTTTTTTTAATGTTAAATTAAATACGCAAATTTCCAATTACAAACACTCTCATTGGTGGCATTTGGAGTGTTAGAGAAAACAAAATAAAACCCATCCATCAATTTTAATTATCATTATTACTGATTCCCTCAATCATATGCCCAAGAAATTATCACTTTCATTTGGGAATTTTGAACCAAGCAATCCATATCGTTTATTTATATTTAAAAAATGTTTTAAAAAGACTATGTATGATGTGATGGAACCCATTGACATATAATATGAGAAAGAAAGAAAAGATAAAATAATGATTTTAAATGGGTGCGAAAACAGCATAATGCCGGATTTAAGCAATAAATAATAAGTAGACCATATTCTAAGACAGTGACTGCATACATACAGACGCCAATAATTTGCGTTACTCTATTTCCCAACTAAATTTTTTTTTCCCAAAATTAAGAAAAAAAATCATAATAAACATATAAAATGGGGGGCTGAAATCTCCCCACCATAAATAAAAACACATTTCTCCAAACCCACTGAACACACAAAAACTCCACCTCACGGCCGCCATGGACGACGTCGTATCAATACCTCACGACGATCATCCCCTACTCCGCCGCCGGAGCTCAATCCCTTCCTCAATCGTAGTCTTGCCGACGAAGCTCAATCTCCTCCACCACCACAGCAAAAGCTCATCCGCCTCTACTTCCGCGACCACGTCGTCATCGTCGTCTGATGACATGGAGTTGATGTCGATCAGGCCTAATTCACACAGCTACACCTCGCTGAAGGATCTCATCCCGACGGCGGCGGTCAACTCCCCGCGCCCGAGCTCCGCTCCGCTAGGCCAGGGCGGATCGGACATCTGCATCCGTAACCGCCTCGTGAAGCAGGCGGCGTGGGCGTACCTCCAGCCGATGTCCACCTCCCCCGGCTCCGCCGACGGAAGCTTCCTCCGCCGTTTCTGGCCGCGCCTCGCCGCCTTGTTTGACTTGGTCCGCCGCAACGTCGTTAGGTTCCTCGATTGGACGGCACGGGTCGTGTGGATCCGCAGCCCCAGATAGCGACGGTCCACATTGTCGCGCACACAAAAAGATAAGGAAAAGAAAAGTTTACAATTTTAATTTTTTTTTGGGTTGTGGTGCTTCAATTGCAAATTTGGACTGTATCAAAAAACGAAAGAAAAAAAAATACAAACAGCAAAAAATTGAATAAAATTCTCCTAAGTTATTTAATATTTTTTGTGGAATAATTATCTCAATCTTTGCTGTTGACGCTCCTGAGCCTAACCCTAGCAGCAAGAAAATCCTGATCACTATCGGGAGTAGGGGCGACCTCTTCCGTATGAATAAACTGTGCTTGATTGTGGAGTTTAACTTTGAAGGAATCCGACTTCGGCATTTGGCTTTCCTTAACGGCGGCGGCCGTTCCAGCCGGCGGGACAGGCGGCCGCTTGTCGGAACCATTCCTCTTGAGTATTGGTGTGCTCGGAGGCGTCGGTGTGGGTTTGTGGCCTTCACCTTCCTGCAGTTGATTGATTCAAATTAGGTCACGTTTGGCGTGCCAACGAGTCAAATTCATTTTGAAAGTGACAACAAATTTGTGGGCTCTCCCAACTTTTGTTTAGTGGATCGGGATTGTTATAAGCCGAATCGAGTCGAGTATTTTCGAATTTGAGTTCGATAAAAGAATTTGAGGTCAAACTCAATTCGATTAAGTTTAACTTTTGGAGCTTGAGTTTGGCTCATTGTCGAGCTCGTTTAGCTCGACTCGGTTCGATCAAGTTTAATTTTATAATTTTAATAAAAAAATTAAATTATTTAATATAGAATAATAAATTTAGAAATAAGGATTTAAATTATATGAAATTTGATAAGGTACAAGAGCCTAACTCAACTCGGGTTCGATAAAGATCACGAACCTATCAAATCAATAATTATAGGGCTAGAGTTCAACAGCTATTCAAATTTCTCAAGCTCGTCTCAGTTAATATCAAATCGATTTCTAATTTTTTTAAGCTGATCCCGATAAATTTACCGAGTCGAGAAAAAACTTAATTTCAATTGAAAAATATAATAGAAGTGAAAGGGAGGCTAACCTGAGGGCGAGACATGGCAGTGTTCATACATTGGATCATGAGCATCTGCAAACATTCTAGAACCTTCTTGGAGCTCATATGCGCGCAGTTATACCAATAATGAAGCATCAAATTCCACACTCTTTCCTTCAATTCAGAGATGGCCTTATCTATTTTTGATTCATGTTTCGCCAAGAGTGGTTGCAGTAGTGTGTCGTAAATATAGGCACTCCCCTGTTATAATTAAGATTATTTAATTTTAATTGTGATAATTATAATATTTCGATACGAATACGATGACGTCGAATTTTTTTTTTTTCCTTACCTTAGTTCCGGGATGCCACAAGTAAATGTATAAGATTAACTTTATCGAGTGATAGAAAGGTATCCTATGTGTGTATGAAATTAATTGAAGGTTAGTAGAATGTTGGCAGCAAAATGAAATTAATCAAGTTTGTTGATGAGTTTTGAATAATTACCATGAAATAAATAGATCAAGAAATATTTCAAGCACCGATATTATTGCCACAATTACCCTGCAAAAAGGAAATGGTAAATTAAATGTGACATTGGAATTAAATATTTTACACAATCATGAATCTTACTTTATGTTTGCACATATCATCATCATTATTATTATTATTATTATTATTATTATTATTATTATTATTATTATTATTATTATTATTATTATTATATAATCAACTTTAATGAACAAAATGTCAAACCGCCATAGTTAGTTGACTACTAAAAATATATCAATCAACCGTAATTAATAATTACAAAAAGCATAAGGGTTTGAGATTTAAGGAAAAATGGAGAAATAAACAAAAACATATATTTTCAATTTTAAAAAAGAATTCCCATAATCAGGTATTTTCAAGTTCGTAATTTTACACCAGCAAATCAAGTCATATGACAAACTCCCATGATCAGTTTTTTATACTGATTTAAAAATACAAATTTTTAATATAAAATAATAAATTAGTCAAAATCTAGAAAAGTGATATATAATATCAAAAGCAAAATTATGAAAAATAGAGATCAATTAATTTATTAAATAAAATTAATGTTGGAAGTTTGTTTAAAAAATGATTTTTATAAATGATTTTGACAAACATGCATAATAAAAAGGACCATATAATAATCAAGAAGAGAGAGTGTATTGATAATGTAATAAATAGAATTAAGAGTAAACATATTATGAATGTTAATTTCCAACAACTTTGTATATTATTAACCAAAAAAAGGAGAGAATTATCACCAATATTGACACCAAAATCTGAGTTCTGGGATCCCAACTTTATTTTTCCCCAAAGTTTTGAAACATTGGAACGATGGATATGCATATCCAAAAACCAATCTGCATCAATCCAAGAAAAATTCATAAAAAAAAAAAAAACAAATCAAAAAAAAAAAAGAAGAAAAAAATAAATTGAACAAACTCATAAATTGAAAATACGTACATTAAGCTCCTGGTAATTAATTCCTCAATCATCTTTCCAAATGCTTACTTATCTCCCCGCCTGTCAATATCTCTGGCCACAACAAAATTATAATCAATATATAAATACAAAATCAAACACAGATTTAAAAAATGATCAAATTGATTCAAGAATTAAATTTGATTTTACCTTTTCGAGAAATTAATGGGTTCCTGAGAAATAAAATGAAATCTCAGAAACCGGAGGCGGCAGGGAGAGTGAGAGAGAGAGAGAAAGAGGAAAATTAGTTCCTAATTTGTTTATGATAATGAACGTGCAATGGTGTTAGAATTGTGGTATATATATATACATGTATACAACAAGATAGAGAAAAGGGGGGTTGAATAATATGAAAGTGTGAAGAATATTGAAAGTTGAGAGAGAATGAAGGGGATCCTAATATTCATCACTTCCAGTCACATGTGTTTCTTTCATTTAACGGTTTGACCGTTTGGCAGTTATATTTTATGGTAAAGGTCATTATTGTCTTTTTGCCGCCTTTCCTAAAGTACTCCCTTCATTCCGCTATATTGGGCATGAAGGGAAATGACACTATAACCAATAGAAAAAGTAAAAAAAATGTTTAAAGATGTATTAATACATAAAATATTATTAAAATATACACTAATTACAAATTAAATCCTTCTCTCTGCTCTCTTTCTCTCTCCCTCTCTGGATGCTTAACCGCACATACTCCTGCATCTCCACTCCCCCGCCTTCATCTGCAACAACTCAATCTCGGTTTGAGAGATGTTTTGTTTCTGAATAGATTCTTGCTCTTTCTAAAAACAAACTACAAATTCCCCTAGCAGAAACCTCGCTTTCTAGCAAGAAAATGCCATTAACATCAAATTAATGCGATTCGACTGAAATTAATCCGGATCTACAAGCATTTTGAAAAAATTCAAGTCGTATAAATTTTATCAGATTCCTAAAGCAGACAGACATACCAGGAGCAGTGTAGTCGTATGAGCTTGGTGGCGGTGCGGCTGCGGTAGCGATCGACGACCTACTGGTCCTTCTCTTTGGCGAGGTCGGAGCCGAACCAGACGAAGATAATGGGACGGTATGAGCCAGAGGTGGATGCATGTACTCTAATGGGGGTACACTTGTACCCCCAAAATTTTATTTTTATATATTTTTATATTTAAATACTTATATAATGTACCCCCAATATAATTTTATGCATATATTGTATCCTCAATTATAACTTTCTAGAACCGCCCCTGGTATGAGTGCGCCCACTCAGCGAACTAGTGGAATTGCAGGGTCTTGATGTGGTAGTGGTTGCCGACAACAGACTAGGCGCGGGGGCCGGGAGGGAGGCACAAGCGAAGGCGGTAGTAGATGATGGTGGTGGAGGAAGAAGATGGGGAGAGAGAGGAGGACGAGAGAGAGAGGCGCATGGATGGAGGCGGAAACAAAAGGGGTGGGGATTTAGGGTTGTGGAGGGGTAGGGTTGGGATTTTAGATTTTAGTGGGGTAGGAAGGTAAATAAGGGTGTAGTTAATTTTAATTAGGATTGCTAATTTTTTTTCCATTTTTGGAAATGTGCCTAATAAAGGGGACGAACCGAAAAGGAAAGTGTGTCTAATATGGCGGGACGGAGGGAATATTATTTAGGAATATCAGTCGGGTTAGTTCCTCGAATTTTGAGTCAACCCTATAAGGTTGCGGGTTATTCGATTCAGATCGACTCGAGCTAAAATATTTTTGAACTAAATTTTCTTGACTTTAATCCTAACCTTTCGATCTTGGGATTATACTATCGGGTCAACGAATTTATGAATTATTTTTATTTTTTTATATTTGTAAGATTTTTTATGTCATTAAAAACTTTCTACCGTTTTAATTTAATATTCTAAATGATAAAAGATGCATGAAATATTTAGTCTGATTTATAAGAAATTCTAACTTTATATATTCATCAATTTAAATATTAAAAATATATTATTTTTTATTTTATAAATATTTTAACTTCATGATTCACTTAATTTTTAAATTTAATTATTTATTAAAAAACTGTATAAACTATATGCAACTATATGTCTTGAAGCATAATTAAAAAATATGATCTTAACTAGATAAGACACGACACGATAATGACCCAACACGTATATATTATCAGCCTTAACTAGATGTAAATTTTGGTAATATATATTATGAGAAGTTATAATAAAAAAAATATTTGAGTTAATCGAGCTAACCTGTAGGTTTTCTACCGCAGTCCTATCAAACCTCGAGTTATTCAAGTTGAACTTTTTTCTGATCAAAATATTTTAATTTTAATTCGCATTTTGACTCAATTTAACTGGATTAACCACATAGTAATCTTCCAAACATTGAAGAAAATTGGGCCATGTTTGTATCTTCCAAAATCATATTCAGTAATATATTTGTAATTTCGTTGATTTATTAAATACAGTTTTATTTAATTTAATTGTAAAAAAAATTTGAAAATCTATATTTTCCATGTTAGTATCCGGTTGAAACTCTGATGATTTCATTAAACATTAAGCGGAAACATATGAGTAGTGTTTGAAGTCCATTTGAAAAATGTGATAGAACTTCAAGATTTTTGGGCCCTAAATAAAAATTTGTTGTAGAGGCTAAATAACATTATTACACAACATGATGATTGAGAAAAAAAAGCCCAAATAATAGAAGATGATTTGACATTTTATTTTAATCTAATATATAGTATTGGTGTTCAAAATGAGAAAATAATAAATAGGAGCTACTTTTGAATTTTAGAGTTTGACTAAGATTAAAGTTTGTTCACATTTTTATGCTTTATTGCTGTACATGCTATGTTTACAAATATATTTTATTCAATTATTCTTATTTTATTTTCAATCTAAAGTTTCATATCCTTTTTTATTTGTTAGGTATCAGCGTCACTGTCGTCGTTTCTCCGATTCTGATTATTGACGGATCCTAAGGCTGTCTCTGATTGAGAGGTCTTTCCACCGGTAGAGTGAACTGCCCCAACGAGCAAAGATGTTCATCTTCTTAAAGACTTGATTCGTCCGATCTACTTCTGGATTTGTCGCGGGTGTGCGCTGTTGCTCTTAGCCGATTCCAACGTGGCGTATGGCTCAGGACTCACCTGAAGCTGATCCCTGCCCTACACTCGAACCACCGATTAAAGAATGCGGTTGCTAGCCCTAAAGGATCTACCCACCCCACAGATAGCAGTCGCTTAGGCGAATAGATAAGAACTCAAATAGGGAAGATCTCATCGGAAACACTCACAAATTTAGAGAGAGAGAGAGAGAGTTGTGCGGCACAGTTAGGTTTGAGAGAATGAAAATTAAGGTTGTGATCGCAACCCTCAGAATATATGTGTAAAGGACGGGAATAAACCGAATCAGTTGGGTTGTTGTAACAAACCCAAACAAAAATAATAAACCCAAGAACCAGACTCTCAACTCAAATGGGCTCGGGAGAATAAAACCCTAAAGGGCCTACCTCCAACAATCTACACCATAGGCCCAAGGTTTGCAAGGGTGACTTATAAAATTTAGTAGTCATCATTGCCTTTGCCTCACATAATTCATGTACCGAGGACTTTCTTGGTTTGCATCATAGAAGCAACAACAACACAAAGTTTAGGGAAAAAAAAAAGTGAACTACTAAGTTCATAAATAAGATAAATAAACTAAGATAAAGTTAAATACAAACTTTCTTGGTTTGCACTAAAGTAAGAAAAAAAGTGAACAACACGAGGTTTGCACTAAAGTACGAAGACTTTTGTTGGTCCCGACATCAGAGTGCAATATGTGCAGCGGAAGGTTTTGTGTATGCAGTGGAAGTATAAATAACACAAGCACTGGTTCATTTAAACAGGGCAGAGTCAAATCTGTGTGCAGTCAGTTTAAGCTTAAGTCTCGGTTCCATCTTAAGTCAGTTTCACAGTTTATATTCTTCAATACTTGGACAAGTATTGAAGGCTCAAGTAGCCAGTTTGTGAAACAGAAAAACAGAGCAAGTATAAGGAAAGCAGTAAAGCAAGACACAGAGATTTATAGTGGTTCGGATTTCAATATCCTACATCCACTCTTCAGACCTAAGGACTGGATAATTCATTGAGTAAATACAAGCCTTCTTACGATCTATACACAGTCCGTGGCTCCTCCGTCCTCCGGTCAGCTGTGGCACTCGCCTAGGAACTCCTTGTAGACTCAATCTCCAGGTTGAAGTGGGGACGCACCCCGCAGCCTCCTTCATGGTGGGTGGATGTTTACTAATTCTTCCCAGAATGGTTGGATGTTTAGAGGTTCTTCCCAGAACACAAGTGGCCGGCATACGCCCGTGAGAATCAAAGTCTCAGACTAGGAAACTGACTCCTGCGAAGATATCTCAGAGAGATATAGTCATTAAGAAGAGCCTCAGCTTAAAGTTTCAGCCTCGTGCTAAGAGAAGATAGCACGGTGGGGAACTTGAGTCGGAGACTCAAGTCTCGTGTTAGATAACACAGAAACTCAGAGAGTTTTGGCAGAGAGATGGCCTGAACTTTTGCCCTCGTCTTCTTAAGACTTATCAGATTTTGAATTCTGTTTAGGTAACCTATTAAGGTTGGAGGGGAGGGGCAGGCCTTTATATAGAGGATGACCTATGGCAATTTGAATTTCTATCAGTTAGACACATAAATCCAGACGTTAGACTCATGGATTATATTGTCCAATCGTAGCCCATGCCTTAGGTCTCCTTTCTGCTCTGCAGTGTCAGTGTACGTTACACTAACTTTATGTCAGACTTCTTCTCAGTCCGAGGGATCCTAGTTTTTGGATAACCTCATACTAACTTGGGCATATGAATGTTTGTGTCCGACTGAGCTTCGATATCTTTCGAAAAGCTCATTCTTTAAAGGTAGAGGCTCCGATACTGACTATTAAAAGTCAGTACAACTTTGCCCACATACTGACTTCCCAGGGTCAGTATGGTAAACCCTCATACTGACTGACCATAGTCAGTATGGAAAACGCCCTCATAGTGATTTCTCCTTATCAGTATGAAAATCTCTTGAACTGAATTCTCCTTAGTCAGTTCGGGAAAGCCCTCATACTGACTTCTCCTTGTCAGTATGGTAGGACCTTAAACTGAGTGCTTCAACACAGTTTTAGGTCAAGGCTAGGCGTATTGATAGCCAGTTCTCGAGCATTCTCCTTTGCTCGATCTTCAGCCTAAGTTCTATTACAACTCAATTCAATCTTATACAAGGATTACAAGTTTAGAACTCTAGAAACTAGAAAAACTGACTAAGATGGATTATATTCTTTGACCCACCAAAACATCAAAAGTAAGAAAGGAATTCTCTAAAAAGAATCCTAACAATTGCCCCCTTTTTGGTGTGGCCAATGCCATCTGGAACCTAAGCCGTTGAGGTAAGGGTTGATGGATTTTGTATACTGAAAGCATTTATTATAATGAGTATACGATGGTTTATTTCTCCTATCTGTTAACAATCTTACATGTATGAACAATGGTATCCTCTTGTCTCACCGATAGGGACGATCATACGGCGTGTTGTAGATCGCAGAAGACAGTATGATCACTTGACCTAGTGAGACATAAACGTGATCACAACCGAGACAGCGTATGAGGATACCTCTGTCCGGATGGCTGCGGCATTTTCGGAATAAGTAGTCTGTCTTGGTTACTTGACATGCTGGTACGCAGAGGTGGCGTATTGATGGACCGCAGTGAGATGTATTCGTCTGTCTGACATCAGCGAATACAAGATCTCGTTATATTGATTGAGTCCAAACCTTAACGAAGGTTCAGGGGTTTGCACGGGTTGACTGTTGCTTTGACTTGCCATGGTGGAGAGCCTAAGTAACGTGCTCGTATATCCGCATCTTGGGTAACAACAATTCGTGTAGTACCGCCTGAGACTGGGTTTAGGTAACCATATCCGAGTAATAGGATGGGGACATTCCTTGAGGAGCTCAATAACATTCATCGTGCCAAAGTCCTGCAGGCTGATTAAGTTCAGGCACGAGTGATAAGGATTGAGTAGTACTACTCAGGAATAATAAGATATTAATTAATTGTAGTTAGAGCTTGTCAGAGGCTCCGATTAATTAATGGATGTCCGGTAACCTTAAATATCGGGATTCTCAATTAATGCAACCCGTTCTCATAACGTGGTAATAAAGGGGTAGGTCAGTATTAATTCTGTGGTGAAAAAGAATTAATATTAATTAATTAATTGTGTCATGGGTTGTGGACATGAGAATTAATTAATTTATAGGCCCAATTTATTATTGCATTAGGTCCCAGGTCTGGCCCAAATTAATATGCTGAATTAAACCTAGGAGCCCATTAAGGTTTACAACCCTAGGTCTATAAATAGACAACTCTCTCTCATAAGTTGTAACACAGTTGAAACACACTAAACCTAGGAGAGAGAGAGAGGGACGCCGATCTTATCAAAGAAGGGAGGAGAATTTCAATTCTGGTCCTGCTCAAACCACAGATCTACGGAGTCCTCACCAGTAGTTAGGGGTGAGCAACGGTCGGTTCGGTCTGAAAACCGAACCGAACCGCCCAAACCGCCAAACCGCAAATCCTAAAAAACCAAACCGAACCGCACCGCTAGGAGTATGTAAACCGCACCGAAACCGCACCGAACCGAATGGGCGGTTTCGGTTTGGTTTGGCGGTTTGCACCGAACCGAACCAAACCGCACCGAACCGCACGGTTTCGGTTTAAACCGAACTTTTTTCACCTATTTTTCAAAATGCTTGAATTAAAACATACATTTTCATGTTCCAACATTCATTAAAAATCCAAATACACCAAATATAATCCCACAAGTTCAACAAACAAGTCTAACTCATAAATTCAAATAAACAAGTTCATAAATAATAATTCAAATCTAAGTTCGAATCTATAAATTCATATCCAAACCGCTCGAACCGAACCGAAACCGAACCGAACCGCCCAAACCGAACCGAAACCGAACCGAACCGCCATATTTTGGTTAAAACCGAACCGAACCGAATTTTGGCGGTTTTAAAAAATTCAGACCGAACCGAACCGAAATTAATATATAAACCAAACCGAACCGAACCAAAACCGCCGGTTTACGGTTTGGTTCGGTTTTCGGTTCGGTTTTGCTCACCCCTACCAGTAGTAGATCTGAATAGCATTGGGATACAGATCTGAAGACCTGATCTGGAGAACAAAAATCTTATTTCTTTTCTTTTTATTTTCGATTTTATTTTAAGAAATTAGATTTCTAATTTCTGATTCCGCAGATAAAATCGAATTGCGTGGTTGAATTGAAGTTGGAAATTCAAACGCAAAAGATCGGATCAGACTCGACGGAATTACGGTAATCCCTCAATCCACAAATCTGGTAATTAAAATTCATAGGAGCATGCTAGGTTTTATTATGTATTTAATTGTGCACAATACCCTTAAATCGATCCGGTTCAAATTGCTTTTGGTGATTCGGTTCACGGGAAAACCCTACAATTAGTATCAGGGCCAGGTTTATGATTTATGGCTCTTTTGTGCATAATTGAATTCAGTATGCATGTATGGATTTACTGTTTTGTGGATGTTGGTTTTTGTTCCTCGTGGCAACCCGTGTAATTCAGCCCGCGATGGTTTATCCGTGTAGGGCTGAATTAATTTTGTAAAATCATGAGAAAATTCGTGATTAGTGTAGATTTTGAAAAATTGTAATAGAATAGATTCTATAATTTTATTTTTCAAAATTATGAAAATTGGACGGGTCGAGGACGAAGAACGAAGATGGAGCCGACGCAGGGCCGGTGACGGCGCGGCAGGCGCGCGGCCGTGCGGCGCGTGCGGGCAGCGGCCGGGCACAGCGCGCGCGGCCTGCGCGCGAGGGACGAGGGCTGCGGTGCGCGCGCACGCACGAGCGCGCAGGGCGCGTGCGCGTGCGGCGGCGGCGATGGTCGTCGTCGGCTGATGCTGTCCCATCGCGGTGGCTTGTGGTTTTGGTGGTTTGTGCAATCCTGTGTAAACCCTAGGGTTTGCATTAGGGTTAGGGCAAATCATCAGATCACAAAGACCTAAATCCCAAAAGATTTGGTGAATCAAGATTTGGAGGCCCTAGAAGATTTGAGAAGATTTGTATCTATTCAAATAGATTCAAATTCAAATTGTAATAGATAGAATTTATTTTTCTATTTTTGTGGGGCCACGAGGAATTTTTGTTTGCCTTAATTGTCCTCGTATGATATGTGATTTATTATGTGCGCAATTAAGAATGCGAAGATAATAGGAAAAGCATGATTTATCGCTTTTATTATTTACAGTTTTTTCGAGCATGCTTATGTGATTAATTTCTTTTGTTGGATTATATTTGGGAATTTTTGGGTTTGTTTAAATACATGCAAAAATTTGGAAAATATAATAACAAAGAAATTATGTGTGCATGCCATATAAGAAACCTTTTAAAAGAAAAATACTAAGCGGATTTTTTTTTAATTAAAATCAATTGACCTCCACAAAGCGGTCCTAGGCTGTAAGTGTATCTCTCGTTCTAGTAAACGTCTACGAGTGTAGCTTTCTCGTTCCTAGAGATGCATGGTTACAGTTGTTGGGATTTATAGACAAACAATTTAAATCATGTGAATAGTGGGAGGGTTTTGCGTAAACGTCTACGAGTGTAGCTTGCGTAGATCTCTTTCAAAAGTATTCTATGATTGATTTTAATTATAGATAACAAAAGCTTTAAGGGCTGTGCGGTATGGTTACGTGCCATGCTAAACTGTCTCTTTTGGCCGGAGTTAAATTTGTGGTTAATTGCTTAGAAGCATCTTAGAATATAATGCAAGAATTGCATCCCTGTTCTTGAGAGATGGCTTGGTCTAAGGTTTTCACTAATTATTAATTTCTAGTGTCAAAAGCTTCCTGACATGGTAGTGAAATTAAATGGATTGGGGCTTAAAACCCGCAGTTCTGGTTGAGGGTGACATCGTAAACGTCTACGAGTGTAGCTTGTGGTGGGAACTCTTGGGCAATTAGTGGAAAACATTTGTATTTGATTTATTGAAAGGTTTTCAATGCATTTGTTTTCGAAGTTCTACGTGTATGTTCTTATTTAAGATTCCTTATTGTTTCAGATATGTCTATGTCTACTGTCGATCATTTACTTGCTCTCAATCCTCTAACTGGTCCAAACTTCCATGAGTGGAGATACTGCATTGAGTATATTCTCCTAACTAAGCAACACATGTTTGTTCTTACTATGATGCCACTTTCCCCACGTTACCATAAAGTCTCTAGACGTGAGAAGGAGTTCTATGACAGATGGGTGGCGTCTGAGGATTTTACTTACAAGTTAATCTAAGATAACCTGTCTAAAGAACTTAAGCTCAAGTACATGGGCTATTGCAGCTCCTGTTGCGATCTGGATGGACTTAGTGGCCACGTTTGGTGAAGTGAAACGAACTATCAACTGTGATCTCGTAAAAGACCTAGTCTGTAAGAGAATGGTTGATGGCAGTTCGGTGACACTGCATGTGATGATGATGGATAACACCATGAGACGATTCACACGTAGAGGTGGATGTATATCTGATCGAGCTAAGATCGATATAATCCTGAACTCTTTACCGCTTTCATTCTATGACTTTAAGAAGAATGTAGCTAAGAGAAGTGAGTACGCCTTCAAAGAGTTGCTCACTGATCTCATAGCAGAACAATCCATCGTACTTTCATGGGAGTCTGAGTTATCAGATCTTGAGCACAGCTTGGCACATTGAAAGATGTGGTTCATACTGTGTGCAAGAATATGATTGATCGCAGATCACGTGGGAGGAGGTCAAATGAAATGAAGAGGGTTCGCATGCGGAAGCAAGGGACAAGGTACGTCATTTGCATTTGTAACGGAAACATGTTTAGCATCGGTTTCTACTCATTCGTGGGTAGTGGATACTGGAGCTACTGATCATGTTTGTTGCATTTTGCAGGGGTTCACACCGAGGAGGGTGCTGAAGAATGACGAGGTTACCATCTCAATGGGGAACGCAACACAAGTGAGTGCAACTACCATTGGAGATTTCACCTTGTACTTTGATGATTCTGTTTTAACTTTGAGAGATGTTTTGTACGTGCCGGATTTTCGGTGGAACCTTATTTTAGTTTCCAAACTTTATGTTGATGGATATTCAGTTACTTTTGATAGTGGTGTTTCTATCATTGGTAATAACGGTGTTATCTGTCGTGGGATGCTGAATAATTCTCTCTATGTTGTTAACTGTAATCATAAGTCTTCCGCAAGTATTGCATGTAATTCATATGTAATTGATAATCCTAGAAAGAGAAAACTTACTTCTTCTGATGAGGATCTTACATATCTCTGGCACATGAGACTGGGTCACATCAGCTTGAAGCGGATTCAGAGACTTGCAGATGATGGTACATTGGACTTAGATCGGGCTGTACCTTATCAAGTCTGCGAATCCTGCATCGAGGGTAAGATGTCAACTAGGCCTTTCAAGGCTAGTCAGTCTCGAGCAGAGGAAGTGTTGGAATTGATCCATTCTGACTTATGTGGACCGATGTCCACGCAGGCTCGTGGAGGGTACGAGTACTTCGTCACTTTCATTGACGATTACTCAAGGTACGGATACGTTTACCTGCTTCGCTACAAGTCTGAATGCTTTGAAAAATTCAAAGAGTTCAAGGTTGAGGTAGAAAAGAAGGTCGGGAAAACTATCAAGTCACTGCGATCTGACCGCGGTGGCGAATACCTCTGTAATGAGTTCCTGCAGTATTTGTCAAAAAACGGGATTACATCCCAGTGGACTGCACCGGGTACTCCCCAGCAAAACGGTGTAGCTGAAAGAAGAAATAGGACTCTTCTAGAGATGGTAAGATCAATGATGAGTTATGTAAACTTACTAATTTCATTTTGGGGCTACTGATAAGTTAGGATTTTTACCAACTTATCTGATTGTTCTTTGACTAATTGTGTGATGTTCAGATTGTTTTTAGTGTCTTTTTCGTGCATGAATTGGCTTTTGTACTTGTAATGTCGTGTTTGATGAATCATGCAGGTTTTTGGTCGAAAACAGAGAAGAGTCGGATTACCAGTTTCAGGTCCACGTCGATCGACAGGGATGCCTCATCGATCGACGAGGAAATTGGAGAAGCAGCGATCGACGAAGGAGAAGGAGAAGGTCGACAGAAGCAACTAAGCCCACGTCGATCGACGCCATTCCACGTTGATCGACGAGGGTGTTTCATCAGCATTTATCGACGCGCATGCGTGATTCCTAATCTGAGTCTGCTTTGAAGATAAAGAGATATCTAATCCTAGATACTGTTTGATACATCTTTCACTATTATAAATAGCCATGTGTAAATTCGTTTTTAGTGTGGAAAAATTTTAGAGCAATTCAAAGATTGTAGTATTGAAGATTTTTAGAAGATTTCCGAAGTTTTAGAGTTTTTATGTGTGAAGACAGAGTTTTGTGGGAAGACATTCAGATCCAAGTTTTTATGCAAATCAGGTTTTATTTTTCTATGATGAATATTATTCTGAATATGTGTAACTAATCTCTTCCTCGGATTCTAGGGTTTCAAACTATCAATGTATGCATGTTTTGATTAATTGAATTATTTTCCCTTTCCTTTCGTAGTTTGTGAAATCTGAGTTTATTCATAATCTTGAGTTTGTTGGCCACATCTTAGGATTAACTAGTTGATTACTTGAGACGTAACTGTAATAGTTTTCAACGGAAAAAGATTTTCACAATATAATCTGATTTCTTGTCGTAACTGAAGGAGATTGATTGTAGGGATAAATCTGTGGATCTTTGGAGTTAGTTAATTTATCTTGAGACCGAACGGAGATAGGTAATTAATTAATCAACTTTATGAATTGTCCATCAAAGAAGTTCATACTCCCTCCGTCCCGAGTTATTAGTCTCGTATTCCATTTTAGTCCGTCCCGAGTTATTAGTCCCGTTTCCATAAATAGCAACAATTAACACTTAATTAATCTAATTAACCCATTTAACTAATTAAATTAATTAATTTTAATTAAATAAAATGGTTAACTATTCCCCCCACTACCCCCCCCCAAAAAAAACACGATCTAACCCTAATCCCTCATTTGGTTCACGCCGCCTCACTCGTCTTCTCTCTCGCCTCCTCTTCGAAACCCTAATTTCTGGCCTCCTCTTCCTCCTCTGTTCGGCGATTATCTCGCACACCCTCGTCCCCCTCCGCCGCCCCCTTCACCGCATTGATGTAAACCCTCACTATTGTTGTTCGACTTCTCTCGCGCCTCCTCTTCGCAACCCTAATATCGCGATGAACAACTTCGCGACTTTTCAGCCGCCCCTTTCTTCTTCGCCGCCCTCCTTACCCGCCGATGCAGGCGAAGACACTTGGGAGGGGGGTTGTTCCGAGTCCATTTGCACCGCCGATTTGATCCTGTTTCCGATATCCACCGCCCCCTCATCTAGTGTCTTTGCCGCTGCGAAAGAGGAAGAACGGCAGGCTTGGCTGAGCGGATCTAAAGCTGCGTGGCTGGCGAGGCAATACGGCGAGCTGATGTTATCGTCGGAGGAAAGGATGGCAGTCGTTCGGCAATTTTGGGATATTTATTTCCCAACAATCCGGTGAACTCTGATCCTGCTCTTCTCTTTAATTTCTGAGAATTGTTGTTAGGGTTTATCTTGATGGTTGGTTTGCATGAGATATTCTGCTGCCTTGGTTGGTTCTGATTTGTGGATAAATTGGTCCTGATTTATTCGGATGCCTTAATATTGATGTATGCTGCCTGCCTTGGTTCTGATTTTTGGATAAATTGGTCCTGATTTAATCGGATGCCTTAATATTGGTGTATGCTGCCTGCCTTGGTTCTGATTTTTGGATAAATTGGTTCTGATTTATTCGGCTGCCTTAAGTATTGGTGTATGTTGCCTTGGTTGGTTCTGATTTTGGATAAATTGGTCCCGTTTTAATCGGCTGCCTTAATATTGGTGTATGCTGCCTTGGTTGGTTCTGATTTTTGGATAAATTGGTACTGTGATCACTTGGTGTATGCTGCCTGCCTTGGTTGGTTCTGATTTTTTGATATATTGGTACTGTGATCACTTGGTGTATGCTGCCTGCCTTGGTTCTGTTTTGGGCTGATTGCTTGTTTCTGTTCCACTGTGGGTACTTAGTGTTTGGCTTTATCTAAGATGATGATGTTGTGTTCACACATTTTTAATTGGTTACAACACATTAGTGATGCACATATTGTGTGAAATGTGTATGCCGGTTTGAAGTGGTTTCTTTAATTTGTTAAGCATCAATGTTTCATAAAACAAGCCATAGTAATGCTGCCTTCAAAAACTTTACAATATGATAAGCAGAATACATAATCTTTACAAAATGCAAATTTGATCAATCAAAAAAACAGAATCAGATTTTTTTCAAAATCAAAACAAGCATTTTCTGCAACCCTTTTTAACCTATTTGCATCCCCAAATCACTCATAAGCTGCTCATTACCTACTCTATGCTCTGCTGCCATTAAGTATGTCATGCTCTCTTCAACTAATTCATTTGGCACTTCTAGTTTTCTAGGCAACTCCTTTTGCATGATTAATGCATCCTTCTTCATGTGTGGGATCTTATACCTATTGCATCCCTTCACCTTTAATATCTCTTGCAAACATGATTGCAAAGTTAGGAATACTTTGTTCAATGTCATAGGTTCTAGGTCATTGTAACTTGTTAAAACTGCATTAACTAGGTCTTTGGCATTTCTGCATGCATGCTTCTGTTGAAGGCTCTGAATAGCCCTAAAGAATCCTAAGTCATTTACATTCACATCCGGACTGTTTGCTGGTTGTTGAACCAACTTTATGTTAAACCCATATGCACTAGCCACGGTTCTAAATTCTGGATCACTGTTACATATGTGTGGCCTAGCATTGTCTTGTTGAATCAATACATCTTTGCTCATAAAAGATGGCCACTTAGCCTTAATTGCTGGTACAAGCTGTAATTACAATCTGAAATTAGTTCAATTACAGAAAACTGAAATCTGCAACCCTAAAAACTGAAAATCTGCAACCTAAAAAATGAAATCTGCTAGCTAAAAACTGAAATCTGAAATCTGAAACCTAAAAACTAAAAACTGAAATCTGCAAGCTGAAAAATGAAAACTGAAATGTGCAACCTAAAAATTGCATGCTTGCACAAGGATTAGTTCATTTTTACATGCATTACAAGATAGAAACTGCACACTAGATACCTGATTCAATATGCAATCTTTGATCACTTGTTTTGTTATTGATTCAATAGGCTTCGTCTCCATAGTTCCCTTTGGTCTTGTTTTGCTGTTTATTTTTGCTTCCACCTCTTCAACAAATGGCCAAATGCCTATTTTTCCATCGAAAAGTACATTCCCATCTTCCCCAAAAATTGGACGGCACACAGCGCACGTAAACATTACCTTAGGGATAAACTTCTTGCTCTTACAATACCTATAGGGATCATCTTCCTTGTGGGTCATGTAGTATCTGTGAGTGTTCTTTGTTAGGTAGAACCACTTCTCATCTATGTGAATCACATTTTCCATTGGCTTGAACATAAGACTATTAGAAGCATTATCTAATTCTATGGCTTGTAAACTGAAACATAATCTTAACAATTTATTTGGAGCTGTCAATTCCGGCTTGATAGCATTGTGTGAGCTCTGATTAGATTGTCTTTCACCCATCTACCCACAGTAGATTTTGAAACATTTATGCTCTCAGCTAGGCTTCTAATTGTTCCTCTATTCTGATAGTTAACAGACTCTATGCTATCATGCTTTAAACTATGGAGTTTTGGTGGATGTTTTCCTATTCTTTGACTTACAACTTTTATAAGTGCAGCACCTGATGCTCTTTGTTGTTTTGCAAATTTCCAGAGCCTTGAAATGCTTTTCCTGCACAAGGAGAATTTGGCTGCAGCTTCATTTATCTTGCCATGAGCCAGCTTCCCACCATTGCTGCCTTCAAGAAGAAACTGCACAATTTGGTCTTTCAAGCTCTCTGTAACATCTTTTTTTTGCCCCATTTTGATGTGTTTTTTGAACTTTTGGTTGATGATATGTAAAAATCCTTAAGCAGATTATTTATAGGCAGTTTTTTTAAATTTGAAACAGATTTGAATGTGCCACCAAATTAATTTTTGGTGGCAAATGAATTGTGTAATTCCAGCTTTTGAATTTTAAGACTTGCCTCCCTATCACATCATCCTTCTCTCCTCTTCTTTTCTAATTTTACATTCTTAATTAGCTTCACTAATTGTGGGATTAAAATATCCCTTATTACACTTACCTTGGTTATTGTGCCGAATTGAAATGGGACTAATAACTCGGGACGGAGGGAGTAATACCCTTATGATGTTTCACTACGAAGAGGAATTAAATTGGGAAATAATCAATTCATTCATCCATGTCATACTTGATAGGTAGATGTCCCTGGAATCTGTATTTCCCATAATCGTTTTCATCAAAAGCAATTTAGTTTTCTGTTTTAATTTTAATTAGAAAGTATTGAGATTTTCAAAATAACCAAAACCCAAAATTTGATTTTCCCTAACCTGAGTTTTGAGAACTAATGTTTTAGTACTTAGGATTTTTCGTTACTTCTTTCCCTGTGGGATCGATAATTTTCATTTGCCGCTATATTATTAGATCTGCTAAGTCGCTTGTTAAATAATCTAGCGATCAAATTTTGGCGCCGTTGTCGGGGAGAGAATAGAATTAATCTTACTATTAAAATTGTGATCAAAATACTGATTTAGGCTGTAATTTTCGTATTTTACCTTAAAATTCTTCGTATTTTCATATTTTTCGTCGTTTACGTCGATCGACGTGTTTTCTCGTCGATCGATGCATTTGTCAGTACCCTGTCGATCGACGTTTTTGTTCGTCGATCGACGCCTTTGTGTTTTCTGATTTTCAGTTGTTTATTTCAGTTCGTTTCGTGTTCTTTTCATTTTTACCTCACTACCCCCTTTGCTGTACAGGTAGTGCATGAGTACAAGAGCTACAGGAAAGGACCTGCTTTATTACTACTCGGACATTGAAGCCACTTGCAGAAAGATCCGAAAGAATAAGCGTGCTCAGGAAAGCTCGAGTAATCAAACAATGGAAGATAATGTACCACCGCCGGTTATTCAACCGCCCCCACCAATGCTAACTGCAGAGGAGCAAGCTGTGCTTCTCCAAGAAGTTCAAGCTATGAGGGCACAAATCCAACAGTTCAACCTGGAGAGAGACCTCGAGAGGAACAATCCGAATGGAAGGGATGTTCGCCATAACCCACTATTCGATGACAATCTCGATAATGGAGAGGATGACGACCCGAATCTGCCAGAGGAATTTGACAATGAGGAAGAAGATGAGGCCATGCAGAACCGATACAAACCTCGATTCAAGGAGACAGACTACAGGATTGACATCCATGCCAACAATTTTGAGCTGAAGACCGGATTGGTGGAGATGGTGCAGCAGAATCAATTCGGAGGAAGAGCCACTGAGGATCCTTACGCACATCTGGATAAGTTCCTTATGCTCTACAATACTGTCAAAATCGGAGGGGTCAGCAAGAGTGCCATCCGAATGCGTCTGTTCGCATTTTCTCTGAGGGATAAGGCACAATCTTGGTTCACTGCACTGGACAAGGGAAGTATCAGCACATGGACGGAATTGAGAAATGAGTTTCTGGAAAACTTCTTCCCACCAAATGTCATCAGACAGGGAAGGAAAGAAATCATCAGGTTCGCTCAAAGACCCGATGAAAACTTCAGTGAAACGTGGGACCGATTCAAAGAGCTACTGAGGTCTTGCCCCGGACATGGTTTTCCGCCAGGAGAACAAGCAGAAGCATTCTATGAGGGACTCAATGAGAAGACCGTCAAGTTGGTGGACACCAGATTAGGAGACACCATCATGACAAAGAGCGGAAAGAAAGCCATGGAATTCTTCCAAAAGATGGCCAACAACACTCAACGGTGGTCCTCAAATCGAACTCGGCCTGTAAAAGCAGTCAAAAAAGTGGTGGAAAAAGTTGCCGAACAACCTTATTGGGCAACCGAGTTGAAAAAACTAAAAGAAGAGTTTGCTGCACTGAAGCAAGAGAAAACTGTCGCTGCTGTTGAGATGGTGCAAGTTCCACTTGATGGTGAGGGTGCCGAAGTAAACTTCATTCAAAGGGGCGGTTATCAAAACAATTACCGAGGAGGATATCAGCAACACAATCAGCAGCATAACCAGCCCTACACTTATAATCATGCGAGGAATCACCCTGGATTTACCTACGCAAACCCTCAAGCCGCGGAGCAGCCACCACCGGGATTTGTCGTGCAAGACGGGGCAGTTGTTGAGAAGAAAAAGCCAAATCTCGAGGAGATTTTGCCTAAATTCATGGAAGGCTCCACTGATACGGTAGCCAAGCTAAAGCAAGAAATCTCGGGGGTGAATACTAAGGTTGACCAGATGCAGAAGCATGTGCAGATCATTGAGAACTAAGTCAGTCTGATTGTCGACGCCCTTGGAACCAAACACAAGCCGGGACAACTTTCGAGCAACACTCAGGTCAACCCCAAGAACCAGAATCAGAGGAACCAAGTGAACGCCATACCTCTGAGAGGGGGAAAATTCTATGAAGGGCCAAAGCAGGCAGGGAAAGATACCCGGGAGGAAGGAGAAGCCGAGCAGAACGAAGAAGCCGTCGCAGGCGAGATCCCATCGACCGACGCAGGGTCTCTATCGATCGACGTAGTTCCTAAGGCCACGTCGATCGACGCTGATCTTCGTCGATTGACGTCAGCCCCTGTTCCACCTCTGAAGAAATCGTCTCTGCCGTATCCGTAGCGGTTTGCCAAGACAAAGATGAACGAGAAATATGCACGATTCCTGGAAACAATGAAGAAGGTGCACATCAACATTCCATTGGTCGAAGCCCTGCAAGAGATGCCCAGATACATCAAGTTTCTGAAGGATATGGTCTCTCAGAAAAGACCCTTCTTGGAGCATGAGACGGTCAATCTGTTCGAAGAATGCAGCACCATTATCCAAAAGAAGATGCCAATCAAAAGGGAGGATCTGGGCTCCTTCACAATTTCTTACGTGATCGGAGGAGAGACCTCTGGGAAAGTCCTCTGCGATTCCGGATCATCAATCAATCTTATGCCGTTGTTAATCTTCAAGCGGTTAAAGATCGGAAACATCAAGCCCACTACATTCTCACTTCAGATGGTCGATCGATAAGTTTCCTACCCGAAAGGCATCGTGGAAGATGTGCTGGTGAAGGTAAAAGATTTCATCATTCCAGCCGATTTCGTGGTGCTAGACATGGAAGAAGATCAGAATATTCCTCTGATCCTTGGAAGGCCATTCCTGAAAATCGGAGGGGCATTGATTGACATTCAAGACGGCAAACTAACATTCCGAGTGAACAACTAGTCAGTAACGTTCTCATTCTACAAGGCAATGCAGAAGCACAATGAAGGAAGCTATCAAGAAGAGTGCCACATGATCAACTGCTTCAGCCCGGTAATGTCTTCTCCTTTCACCTCTCTCAAAAGTAAACCAGACTTTCTGGAAAACTGCCTGCAACACTCGCTGTTCTCGTCAACAAATCTGGACAAGGCAGAAGAGGAGATTTTGGATCTGGTTGTGGAGCTGGATGTGTTCGAGGAGATAACTCGAGAGAAAGAAACCAAGAGGGAACCACTGCCTAACCACTACTGCCAGAACCAGCCGGAAAGAGATAGGGGAAGACACTCGTCGATCGATGCCACTGCCTCGTCGATCGATGCCCCTTCGAAGACCATGTCGATCGACGGAGCCTATTCATCGATCGACGCTGACCTGGGAAAGCCAATTTCCAGCTCCGATCCACCACTTCTGGAGCTTAAAACACTTCCGACACATCTCAGGTATGCATTTCTGGGTTCTAATGACACTTTCCCTGTTATTGTTTCTGCCTATCTTACACAAGGGGAGTTGGACAAACTGTTGCGAGTTCTACGGAAATACAAGTCCGCCATCAGATGGACTTTGGGAGATATCAAGGGGATCAGCCCTTCGCTGTGCATGCACAAGATCATCCTTGAAGAGGATGCCAAACTAAAGAGACAAGCACAATGACGACTGAATCCCATCATGCAAGAAGCCGTAAGGAATGAGGTTCTCAAACTCCTTGACCATGGCATGATTTACCCAATCTCCGACAGCAAGTGGGTAAGCCCTACACAAGTAGTAGCCAAGAAAGGGGGGATGCAGATAGTGAAGAATGATGATGGAGAGGAAGTTGCAACAAGACCGATCACGGGATGGCGATTTTGCATTGACTACCGAGCTATGAACACCGCCACGTGCAAGGATCACTTTCCTCTTCCCTTCATTGATCAAATGCTTGATAGATTATCCGGTTACTCTTTCTATTGTTTTCTTGATGGTTACTCAGGGTACAACCAGATAGTTGTGGCACCTGAAGATCAATACAAGATGGCATTCACCTGTCCATACGGAGTATTCGCCTACCGTCGGATGCCCTTCAGATTATGCAATGCACCGGCTACCTTCCAGAGATGCATGATGGCAATCTTCCACGACTTGATCGAAGATGTCATGGAGGTATTTATGGATGATTTCTCTATTTTTGGTAGCTCATTCGATGTTTGTTTGCAGAATCTGGCTACTGTACTTGAGAGATGCACCGAGACTAACTTGTGCCTCAATTGGGAGAAATGCCACTTCATGGTGCGAGAGGGGATTGTGTTGGGACATCGAGTATCAGCCGAAGGATTTGAAGTAGACCGAGCCAAAGTGATAGCCATTGAGAAGATGCCACCGCCAACAAATGTCAAAGTCGTCCAAAGTTTCCTAGGCCACGCCGGATTCTATAGGAGGTTCATCAAAGACTTCTCAAAGACATCTCGGCCCCTGTGCAACCTGCTGGAGAAGGATGTTTCCTTCGTCTTTGATGATGAGTGCGTGAAGGCATTTGAGAGACTGAAAGAGGCACTGGTGACTACGCCAGTCTTGACAGTACCTGATTGGGATGAACCCTTCACATTGATGTGCGATGCCAGCGACTATGCTGTTGGGGCAGTCTTGGGACAACTGAAAGGAAGGCTCTTCCATGTGATTCACTATGCCAGCAAGAGCATGAATCCGGCGCAATGCAACTACACCACCACGGAGAAAGAGATGCTCGCGGTCGTGTATGCCTTCGACAAGTTCCGGCCTTATCTTATAGGCTCGAAGACGATTGTCTACACCGACCATAAAGCCATCAGATACTTGTTCGCAAAGCAAGATTCCAAGCCAAGACTGATCCGGTGGATATTGTTGCTGCAGGAGTTTGACTTGGAGATCAAGGACAAAAAAGGGAGCGAGAACGTGATCGCCGACCACTTGTCAAGACTCGAGCCACCGGTCGAAGGAGATGATCAGAAGATGACAATCTGAGAGACATTCCCCGAAGAACAAATCTACGCCATGAGGGATTTGAAAGAGATGTACGAGTCCAAAACTCCATGGTATGCAGACTTCGCCAACTACTTGGTTGGCGGTGTACTTCCTCCGGACTCTTCTCCATATGCAAAGAAGAAGTTTCTGCACAATGTAAGATTCTACTATTGGGAGGATCCCTATCTGTGGCGTAGATATGCTGATGGCGTCATCCGCCACTGTGTGCCCCAGTCTGAGTGGCAACAAATCTTCGAAGCTTGCCATTCATCTCCTAGTGGCGGCCATCATTCAGCCAACCGGATGGCTTTCAAAATTCTCGCCAACGGGTTCTATTGGCCATCTATCTACAGGATCTGCCATGCATGGATTAGGAGTTGTGACCGCTGCCAAAGGACCGACAATATCTCGCGGAGGGATGAGATGCCACAAACGCCGGTCATCGAAGTTGAGGTCTTTGATGTTTGGGGGATCGACTTCATGGGACCTTTTCCGCCATCCCAAGGGTTCTCATACATTCTTCTGGCAGTGGAGTATGTGTCGCGATGGGTTGAGGCCATTCCAACTGTCACAAACGACTCCAAAGTGGTCATAAAGTTCCTGCAAAAGCTCATAACGAGATTTAGGACGCCAAGAGCCTTGGTAAGCGATGGGGGATCCCACTTCTGCAAGATGGCTCACCACTCTTCTTGCAAGATACGGAGTCAAACACCGAGTCACCACTTCCATATCATCCTCAAGGGAATGGGCTGACAGAGTTATCCAACCGAGAAATCAAACAAATTTTGGAGAAGACGATGAAACAAAGGAAGGATTGGGCGGCAGTACTTGATGATGCATTATGGGCATACCGCACCGCCTACAAAACACCCATTGGGACGTCACCATATCAACTGATTTTCGGAAAGTCCTGTCACCTGCCAGTTGAGATGGAGCACAAGGCTTGGAGAGAAGTGAAAGAACTGAATCTTGATTGGAAGACAGCCGTAGAAGAGTGAGCCATGGCATTGAACGAGCTTGAAGATTTTCGGGATGAAGCCTACGAGAACAATGTCATCTACAAGAATCGAGCAAAGAGATTCCACGATAAGAGGATTCGCTCACATATATTCCATTCCGGTGACAAAGTCCTCCTCTTCAAATCCCGTCTTCGATTCATGCCCGGAAAGCTGCAGTCAAAGTGGGTCGGACCATACACCGTGATTTGTCAATTCATGAACGGTGTAGTTGAGTTAGCCGACCAAGATGGGAAGAACTTCAAGGTAAACGGGCATAACCTAAAACCATACTACACCCCACTTCAAGTTGAAGCTGTGGAGAAGTATTACTTGAATCGCCCTTGAACTCACATGTATTGTCGAGCTAGCGACATAAAACCAAGCACTGGTTGGGAGGTAACCCAACAGTTTATTACTTTCTTTATTTCTGTTATTTTAAATCCAGTCGAGTCGAGTCATTTGAGTTATGTATTTTCAGAATTTTTTAAATTTTGTCGGTTCCAGTCATCTGTCGGGACCACGTCAATCGTTGCCTTCTGGCATCGATCCACGTGTGTTTCTGGTCTTCGTCGATCGATGTCATTCCTCGTCAATCGACGAAGAAGTTTTGTCCACATTGATCAACGGGGGTGCCTCATCGATCGACGCGAACGATTCAGGGCCGGACAGAGACGGGTTTAAAACCCAAAATCACTCATTCTTTCCCTCACAAACACACTCACAAGATTTTCTCTACTCTTCAAAAAAACCCTCCTCGAATTTTTCTCTCCAAATTCGTTGCTACAATCCACGGTGTGTATCCTAAAAATGAACATGATTTTGATAAAAATGAACTTGGTGCCCTTGTTTCCATTTCTGCATTTTTGTCGATTTCGTTGCTATTCGTGATGATTATTCGATATGGTTAGTTGTTTTAGTCGATACATTTGCTTCTGATGGATTGGTTGCTTTGATTTCAATGAATTTGACGAATGTGAGTTTGGGGGATAATTCTAGTTGGTGGTGTTGCTCTTGTCATGTTGCTTTGGGGAAAAATTCTTTCAAATTTTGATGCAATATGCTAGAATAAGAGTTGAATTGCGTGAATGTCGAATCAATTTTGCATGGGTAGATACATTTTGTGGATAATTTCACATTTTGTCATATTGATGTTTGGGAAAATTTGGTGAAGTGATTCATGAGTTTTGACATTTTTCCTGCTACCCTTGAAGTTCATCATGGAGTTTCGCCCAACATTTGCAAACAAGGTTTATGAGAGACGCTTCAGAAAACTCTCAAGTGACGAGTTCACCGTCCGGCAGACACTCTACCCATGCCCGACGACAATGGAAAGGCTGGGAATTCAGGCTGATGTGGAGGCTCTCTTGGAGAGAGTAGATTGGAGTGCCTGGATGATAGAGCGGTGGCCCACGTACCCATCGCTTGTCCTGGAGTTTCTGGCTTCACTCCATGTCTATGAGGTTCAGCCGGAGTCAGAGCCTACCAGCATAGCCTTCCAGCTTCTGAACGAGCACTACGAGATGCCAAGGGACAAGCTCGAAGAAATTTAGAGAGTTCGAAAAGGGGGAGACGGTTTTCTTCCCCCGAGTTTTGACATTGCCCACTTCTGGAGCCAAATAGCAGCCGATGCTAAAGAGGATTTGCGGGAATTTGACTCGGGGAACTTGAAGGCTTCCTCCATTGACAACCCCAGTCTTCCGATATCTCCAGAGATACATGGGGGTGTCCATCACCGGCAGACACGAGAGCGGCAAGGTGAGAATTGGGGAGCTGTATGCCCTCTACTGTATGCTGACGGGAGAGGAATTCAACTTCGCGGCCTTGGTCATGGACCATTGGAGGCATCAGATCAAGGCCTCCAAAGGCAACATTTGGAGCGGGGGATTGATCACCCCGATTGCGGAGCATGTGGGCATTGACTTGACCCAGATTGAGGCGCTCGAGGATGACAACTGAGGCTTTGGCACCGGGGTTTTGGTGAAGATGTTGATGCTTTCACCCCGGGAGTCAGGGTGGTCCCTGCGGATGTCCAATGGGGACAGGTTTCCACTTCCACAGAGGGACCTCACCCACGTCACTGATTATCACTTCCGTGATAACTAGTTGATGAGCACACCCGCCCATTTGAGGCTCATGGTCGGAACACATGGAGGACCCGGTACCTCCAGACTTTGTCACCGCCCGCTGACTCGGCTGGACTAGCGACCGCCACAGACTCCCCCAGCCGAGCCCGAGGATGAGGAGCCGGAGGATGAGAGGCATGATGGAGGAGGAGGCCACATTCCTGATCAGACCGGTGGACATCTGTTCGGCCACTTCGCGGGAGAGTCTTCATCTTTCGGGGTGGATCTGGCGATGATCTACCAGTTCATGCAGCAGCAGGCTGCTTTGCATTCAGAGGAGCATACCCGGCAGGCGGAGTTTCGCCAGCACGTGACCACGAGGCTCAACACCCTTGACATGCAGATGCAGTGCCTCCTCTTGAACACCGAGCCCGACTCTGTCTACCTCCGACGCCAGAGAGAGCGACGTCGGCATCGACTACCCGTGTGGCCATCTCCCGATGTTGAGATGGAGGATCCTCCGGAGGAGGAATGAGGTACCGTTTCCTTTTTCCTTATCTAACTATCAAACTTGTCCACTCCTTCGAGTGAAACAAGTTTGGGGGGATGAGGATCGGAAAAGGGAAACATTTGCTTTTATTTTTCTGCTTTATTTTAATTTTTCGTTGTATCGTTGTTTTTCTGTTTTTGTTTTTCATTTTTGTTTTTTCTGAACCATCACCATCCTTGTTCTTTTGCTTCAGTGTGAACAATTGCTCTCTGCAAGGTTTTTCACTCAAAATTAGTATTTTTGAACTCTTGATTTGTGGTACTTGTTCTGTGTTGAAGAAGTGTCGAACTCTTGATTTGTGGTACTTGTTCTGAGTTGAATAGTCTTGAGCATTGTTTTAGGAGCTCTTGAACATAGGACAGTCAGAACTACTTTTCATTATGTTGGTGTTGGAATTGATTACTTGTCTTTCCTTGAAATTGAATTGTTGATTGTTAATAGAGATATTTGCTGATTAAGAATGATAATCTGTGTGATAGAGTAGCCGATGATAGGAGCTGTTTTGCTTGATAAGTTGATCTTTGAAGTATAAATTTTTGCATGATAACTGTTCGCAATTTGGGTAATTATGAGGAGTAACGAAAATTTCTACCCTGTGAGAAATTTGTGCCATCTTTTCGTTTGATGAGTGACAAGGTTATTAGATTTACTTCCTAGAATTTGACGAATTTCTCTCTTGAGGTTGCATTAAGTGTGGTAATAGGGTGAAAATAATTTTAGGCATGTTCTTTCGTAGCCCATCTCCCATACACTAACCTTTAATTGCCACTTGTAGCCCCTTTGAGCCTTGAAAAATTTTCTTTCTTTGATTTAAGAGGGTTGATGGACAAGAAATTGTGATTTATTGGATGGTGTGAATTATGGGATTATGATGTGAGGTTGTGTGTAAAAATAGGGGTTCCTGTGGGTAAATTAAGAAAAAAAAAGAGTGAACATTGGTGAAAAAGAATGAAAAGAGAAGAGAAAGAGAAAATTTGAGAAGAAAAACTTCATTTGTGTAGTTCACAAAAGTCAAAATAAAGCTTAGAACCCTGAAAATTTCAAAAGAGAATGAACAAGATTGTGTGTAAAAAGAACAGAAATCATGTGGGCAAGATATTCTAAAGACTTGGTGTTTGAATGTAATATTTTGAGTCACTTAGCCAAAAATATCCTACCTCCTAGGTAAGCCACATTAAAACCAAATCAAGACCTTTCTGATTCCTTGAAAAACCACACTAACAAGAAGTGGAGAGATGAGAAATTTGTCAAACCTATGGTGAGGTAAACTAAAACTTTGAATGAGTGAATTTCAAGCCCTTTACTTGATTGAGCGATGAGTGCAAACACTGCCCGGTGAGGTTCCTCCTCAATAATTTAACAATGAGAATGTGTTTCGATTGCATGATTTATGTGAATAAGTGATACTTAGATTGCAAAAGAATCTTGTGAGGCATTGCACACTTGTATCTGCATTTGATTAGATTTCTTTTCTGTGAATTGATCGAGGACGATCAATGGTTTAAGTTTGGGGGAGTTGATAATTTAGGGTTTTCACCAACTTATCTGATTGTTCTTTGACTAATTGTGTGATGTTCAGATTGTTTTTAGTGTCTTTTTCGTGCATGAATTGGCTTTTGTACTTGTAATGTCGTGTTTGATGAATCATGCAGATTTTTGGTCGAAAACAGAGAAGAGTCAGATTACCAGTTTCAGGTCCACGTCGATCGACGAGGAAATTGGAGAAGCAGCGATCGACGAAGAAGAAGGAGAAGGTCAACGGAAGCAACCAAGCCCACGTCGATCGATGCCATTCCACGTCGATCGACGAGGGTGTTTCATCAGCATCGATCGATGCTATTCTCCCACGATCGATGCGCATGCAGGATTCCTAATCTGAGTCTGCTTTGAAGATAAAGACATATCTAATCCTAGATACTGTTTGATACATCTTTCACTATTATAAATAGACATGTGTAAATTCGTTTTTAGTGTGGAAAAATTTTAGAGCAATTCAAAGATTGTAGTATTGAAGATTTTTAGAAGATTTCCGAAGTTTTAGAGTTTTTATGTGTGAAGACAGAGTTCTGTGGGAAGACATTCAGATCCAAGTTTTTATGCAAATCAGGTTTTATTTTTCTATGATGAATATTACTCTGAATATGTGTAACTAATCTCTTCCTCAGATTCTAGGGTTTCAAACTATCAATGTATGCATGTTTTGATTAATTGAATTATTTTCCCTTTCCCTTCGTAGTTTGTGAAATCTGAGTTTATTCATAATCTTGAGTTTGTTGGCCACATCTTAGGATTAACTAGTTGATTACTTGAGACGTAACTGTAATAGTTTTCAATGGAAAGAGATTTTCACAATATAATCTGATTTTTGTCGTAACTGAAGGAGATTGATTGTAGGGATAAATCTATGGATCTTTGGATTTAGTTAATTTATCTTGAGACCGAACGGAGATAGGTAATTAATTAATCTACTTTATGAATTGTCCAACAAAGAAGTTCATAATATCTTTCTGATGTTTCACTACGAAGAGGAATTAAATTGGGAAATAATCAATTCATTCATCCATATCATACTTGATAGGTAGATGTCCCTGGAATCTGTATTTCCCATAATTGTTTTCATCAAAAGCAATTTAGTTTTCTGTTTTAATTTTAATTAGCAAGTATTGAGAATTTCAAAATAACCAAAACCCAAAATTAGATTTTCCCTAACCAGATTTTTGAGAACTAATGTTTTAGTACTTAGGATTTTTCGTTACTTCTTTCCCTGTGGGATCGATAATTTTCATTTGCCGCTATATTATTAGCTCTGCTAAGTCGCTTGTTAAATAATCTAGCGATCAGCTACTCATTGGAAACAGCAGCTTATGTGCTTAATGTGCTGCCTTCTAAATCAGTTCCTAAGATGCCTTCTGAGCTCTTCCTTGGTCGCAAACCTAGTTTGTGCAAGTTTAGAGTATGGGGCTGTCCGGCACACGTACTGTCGAAGGAACCTGATAAGTTAGAAAGCAGGTCAAAAGTAATGATGTTCACAGGGTATCCCAGACAAACGAAAGGTGGTTACTTTTACTGTCCTGAGAGTCAGAGAGTCGTTGTTAGCACCAACGCTAGATTCTTGGAGGACGAGTATGTGAGTAATCACAAGTCAAGGAGTGATATTATTCTTCAAGAAATTGAAAACGAGAATGCAATTCCAAGGGAAGGGGAACGTGTAGATGTGGGTGCACCTGTGAGAGGCACAACACTACAGACACGTTCTTTAGTGCAAGGTGCAGGACCACAAGTTACTGCACCTACTACTGACACGGCACCGATGCCTCGTGGTAGTGGGAGAGTTATTTTCCAGCCGGAAAGGTACATGTTCGTGGGTGAGTCTTCGGACTTGAGCCCAGAAGACGGACATGAGGACTCTGACCCACTGACTTACGAAGAGGCAGTGCAGCACAAGGATGTTGCCAAATGGCGTGTCGCCATGGATTTTGAAATTGAATCCATAATTGCTATGGTTGTATACCCGAAAACTAATTTGTCTGATGGCTTTAGGGCCATAGGGTGCAAATGGGTATACAAGAGAAAGAAAGGGGCGGATGGAAAGATCACGGCTTTGAAAGCCAGGCTGGTGGCAAAGGGTTATAGTCAGAAAGAGGGCATTGACTATGACGAAACCTTTTCACCCGTAGCCATGCTCAAATCCATCAGGATACTCCTTGCCATAGCTGCGCATATGGACCTCGAGATCTGGCAGATGGATGTCAAAACCGCTTTTCTAAACGGTTACCTTGAAGAAGGTAGGGACATCTATATGCAGCAACCTGAGGGTCACATATGCAAGGGCAAAGAACATCTTGTTTGGAAGCTTAGGAAGTCCTTGTTTGGACTTAAGCAAGCTTCAAGGTCGTGGAACTTACGTTTCAACGATGTGATTAAATCCTATGGATTTGCACAGTTGGAAAACGAAAGTTGTGTTTACCGACTTTGTGTCAGTGGGAGCGTGGTCTTCCTTGCACTATACGTTGATGACATACTCCTATTTGGAAACAAAGAGGGAGTGATGTCGGAAATCAAGGCTTGGTTATCCGAACAGTTCCAAATGAAGGATCTGGGAGAAGCTGGCTACATTCTTGGGATTAAGGTCTTATGAGATCATAAGAGAAGAATGTTGAGCTTATCCCAGGCATCCTATGTGGGTACTGTGATAGCCCGGTTCAGCATGCAACTCCCCAAGAAATTGCTTGCTACCTTTCAGACATGGCGTTCATCTTTCTAGTAGGCAGTGTCCTCAGACACAGCGGGAGAAAGATGAGATGAGTCTTGTACAATATGCTTGGGCTGTGGGTAGCCTCATGTATGCGATGCTGTGTACCAGGCCAGATATATGTTATGTCGTTGGCATGGTAGCAAGATATGAGTCTAACCCTAGACAGACGCACTGGACTGCTGTAAAGCACATCCTCAAGTACTTGAAAAGAACTAGGAATTTCTGCCTAGTTTATCAAAGTGAGGATTAGTGCCCTGTGGGTTATACAGACTCGGATTTCCAAGGGGACCAGGATGAGAAGAAATCGACCTCAGGATATGTGTTTACCCTAGGAGGTGGAGTTGTATCAGGGAGGAGCTCAAAGCAGAAATGCATTGCTGACTCCACCATGGAGGCGGAATATGTCGCCACCTCCGACGCCTCGAAAGAGGGGGTGTGGCTCCGGAACTACCTTTTAGAGTTGGGCGTGATTCAGAGTTTGCCAAAGAGCATCACAATTTATTGTGATAACTCTGGTGCAGTTGCAAACTCAAAGGAACCGCGGTCTCACAGGGCAAGCAAACACATAGAGAGAAAGTACCATATCATACGAGAAATCGTATCGAGGGGCGATGTGCAAATTAAAAATATTGACACTGCTGATATTCTTGCTGATCTATTTACAAAGAGCTTGCCGCAGAATGTTTACGAAAGACATATTCGTGAGCTGGGTCTGAGGTGGATGCCAACCACTGACAGTGGTTAAAGAGACAGCAGACTAGATAGACGGACTGTATACTATGTAATAGCTTAGTTATGCTTTGAGTATAAGTGGGAGATTGATGGGTTTTGTATACTGAAAGCATTTATTATAATGAGTATACGACGGTTTATTTCTCCTATCTGTTAACAATCTTACATGTATGAACAATGGTATCCACTTGTCTCACCGATAGGGACGATCATACGGCGTGTTGTAGATCGCAGAAGACAGTATGATCACTTGACCTAGTGAGACATAAACCTGATCACAGCTGAGACAGCGTATGAGGATACGTCTATCAGGATGGTTGCGGCATTGTCGGAATAAGTAGTCTGTCTTGGTTACTTGACATGCTGGTACGCAGAGGTGGCGTATTGATGGACCGCAGTGAGATGTATTCGTCTGTCTGACATTAGCGAATACAAGATCTCGTTATATTGATTGAGTCCAAACCTTAACGAAGGTTCAGGGGTTTGCACGGGTTGACTGTTGCTTTGACTTGCCATGGTGGAGAGCCTAAGTAACGTGCTAGTATATCCGCATCTTGGGTAACAGCAATTCGTGTTGTACCGCCTGAGACTGGGTTTTGGTAACCATATCCGAGTAATAGGATGGGGACATTCCCTGAGGAGCTCAATAACATTCATCGTGCCAAAGTCCTGCAGGCTGATTCAGTTCAGGCACGAGTGATAAGGATTGAGTGGTACTACTCAGGAATAATAAGATATTAATTAATTGTAGTTAGAGCTTGTCATAGGCTCCGATTAATTAATGGATGTCCGGTAACCTTAAATATGGGGATTCTCAATTAATGCAACTCGTTCTCATAACGTGGTAATAAAGGGGTAGGTCAGTATTAATTCTGTGGTGAAAAAGAATTAATATTAATTAATTAATTGTGTCCTGGGTTGTGGACATGGGAATTAATTAATTTATAGGCCCACATTATTATTTGCATTAGGTCCCAGGTGTGGCCCAAATTAATTTGTTGAATTGAGCTCAGGAGCCCATTAGGGTTTACAACCCTAGGTCTATAAATAGACAGCTCTCTCTCATAAGTTGTAACACAGTTGAAACACACTAAACCTAGGAGAGAGAGAGAGAGGGGCGCCGATCTTATCAGAGAAGGGAGGAGAATTTCGATTCTGGTCCTGCTCAAACCACAGATCTACGGAGTCCTCACCAGTAGTAGATCTGAATAGCATTGGGATACAGATCTGAAGACCTGATCTGGAGAACATAAATCATATTTCTTTTCTTTTTAGTTTTGATTTTATTTTAAGAAATTAGATTTCTAATTTCTGATTCCGCAGATAAAATCAAATTGCGTAGTTGAATTGAAGTTTGAAATTCAAACGCAAAAGATCGGATCAGACTCGACGGAATTACGGTAATCTCTCAATCCACAAATTTGGTAATTAAAATTCATAGGACCATGCTAGGTTTCATTATGTATTTAATTGTGCAAAATACCCATAAATTGATCCAATTCAAATTGGTTTTGGTGATTCGGTTCACGGAAAAACCCTACAAGGGTAACTTTAGAGTTATTTAGTTTTGACAATGTGTCTCATAAACTCAGAAAAGTTCCCCCTCAATTTGGGCTTTTTACTTAAGATCTTCTCCTTATAAACTTGGAGAGATATTGCTCGATTGATTTTCTTTGTTAGTTTAGAGCAATTGAATCTTAAGAAGGGGAAATATAAGCCTGCTGATTACACTGGATTGTGTAAGTTCAGCGTTTGAAGAACGAAGACCATTGTTGGACAAAAAGAGATTATCATCAACAAGTCAGTTTATCCATTAATAATTTTCATTACAAGTACAGGGATAAACCAACAAAAAGAAACCTATTACAGATCTATTACAAGAACTATACTAGGCTACTTCCGGTCTTCAAGCTTTTCTTCAAACTGGCTGCTACTTTGGTCTGTTAAAAACTCCTAGTCCAAGGAGGGTAGCTGACTTGCCTTTTCTCTTCTGTTGGATTTATCTTCTAGGAGTTTTTAGACTAGAAAGCCATTCGTTGAGATGTGCTCCTGGTGGCAAGAAAAACTTGTCCACTTCCATCTTAACGTTGTCTGAGAGAGGCAAGTTTGATATGCTGACCTGCTTTCTACCCTCTCATACTGACTTTCAGTAGCTTATCCCCCTCGGAGGTTTGCTGGCATTTGGCATGGAATCCATCAGTCCATCAACAGTGACAAGAACATCCCCTATGATTGTCTTGTCTCCTCCAGGCTTGTTCGTGAGCTTAGAACAGTCCACACTTTGTTGTTTAAAAGTATAAACTAGCCGGTAGATATAACTAAGGGTTCTGTAGTTCTACTAGCTGCTGGACCAGCTCGACTCACGTCACTGATGTTTGGCTCATCAGTTCTGATGTCTTTTGCACCTTCCATGCTTCTTTTCCCCCTCTTTGACCGCAACCAAAAATGGTGGTGAGTTTATGTATGGAGGTTTAGGTTCTAACACCATTTCCAGAAATTGAGGAAAGTTTTGGCGAAGACGAAGTAAAGACTTGGAAGGAAGGGTTCGACAATGGAGATTTTGGAGAAAAGTTTTTGTTTCTTGTGGTTTCTTTTCTTGAGGAGAAACTGAGACAACGTCTCATACCAGGCTCTGGGTGCTTGTTTCAACCCATAAAGAGCCTTCCTCAGTTTGTAAACTTGGTTTCCTTCTTCAAAGCCAGGGGGTTGTTCCACATATACTTCTTCTTTCAGCTCCCTATTCAGAAAGACACTCTTCACATCCATCTGAAAGACTGTGAAGTTGTTATGCACAACATAAGCAAGGAATAAGCGGATTCTTCAAGCTTAGCCACTGGAGCAAAGGTTTCTTCGAAATCAATTCCTTCACATTGAGCATATCCTTTTGCTACCAGTCTTGCTTTATTCCTCACTATGTTCCCAATTTTGTCTCTCTTATTCTTGAAGACCCATTGTGTGCCGATAACTGACTGATGAGTAGGTCTGTCTGCTAAGTTCCAGATTTCATTTCTCTTGAATTCAGCAAGCTCTTCTTGCATTGCATTGATCTAGTCAGTTGACTTCAGAGCATCTTCAATTTTCGTCGGTTCTGACTCCTGAGATATGAAGCAGGTCAGTAGCGGACTTCCTTATCTCGTGCGAACTGAGTTGGTAACACTGTCGAGCACAACTTCTTCAGGATGGTTTCTTAAGCATTTTGGCTTTTGGAACTAGGTGACTTTAATGGTTTGGACGAAATCTTCAAGGTACTCAGTATCGTCTGCTCCAGACACTTGAACTCCAAACAAGTCAGTTTGACTGGAGCTTCCTTCTCTAGTAATGACTCCCATATCTTGGATTCCATAATTTTCTTCGACCGTATATGGTTGGGCATCTTCAGAGTGAGCATTTTCTCCTTCAATGAGGTCAGTTTGAGTTGAACACTCTGTTCTAGTTTGACCCTCAAACTGAGCTCTGTTTTAATCTCCTAAAGTTCCCCCATGATCAATGCTTGGATGCATTGTCAATGATCTAAAGGCTTTTGTAAGATCAATTGATGGGCTGACCTCATCATCTGGAGCACTTGCGTGATCATCTACAAATTTGGTTTGAGAAACTTGGCTTTGATCTTCTTTATCAGTACACAGTTTCTCATTCTCATTGTTGAGATCAGGATCACCAAATTCCAGTTCTTTCATGGTCCTGCGCACTAGAATAGACTCATAAAAAACAACAAAGCATGTTACCTCCACAAGTATGGTTGTCTTGTTGAGTACTCTGTATCCATTGTATGAAGGATGTCTGTTGGTCCTAGATTAAAGTGCGTACGATATGCAGCGGAAGTATTAAATCAGTTAAATCGCACTCTAACTTAGTCAGTTCAGCTAACTAACAACACAGTTTTTATGTAGCAGTTTTAAAGAGCCAGTTCAAGTTAGCCAGCAGATTAATATAACAGTTTTGCAGTTATGTGTAGTTAACAGTTCATGCTCTTCAACACTTGCGAGACAAGTGTTGACGGTTTGAAGATATGCTAGAAAATTGTAAAGTGTGTAAGTAAGAAGAACTGTAAACGACACATGATATTTATAGTGGTTCGGAGCCTTAAGTCCTACGTCCACTCTTCGGATATCTGATTCGGTAATTCAATAAGCAATGAAAATACACTCTTCACGATCTATAGCCAGTTACTGTAGAAACCTCAGTCCACAACACAAAGGATCACTCGCCCAGGCAGCTGTACTTCACTCCTTCTTCAGTCCGTCGAAGGCTCTGCATCTACTCTGTGGACCGGCTTGAAGTTGGATTGAGGACAAACCTCCCTTTTCCTCCTTCGGTAGATTGGATGGTTGAGTTCTTCCCTGAACTTTCACAGTTCGGCAGTTGCCCGTAATAACGTACTCTCCCTTTGCAAGAGCAGGCTGCTATGTTCTTATTTGAAGAATAAGAACACCAATGATGTAGATTAAGTCAGCTGACTTAATCCTCGTGTACCCAGGGTAACACGGTGAATCTCCAAAGATTCTTTGAGCAATGAATGCTTCGAGTTCAATAAATGAACCACGATAAATGCCTTCTCTCTAAAAAGTGATTAATGCCTTGAGCTTTAATTTCTGTGGAGAGACTTGTGTGTCGGAGATTCAAATGTGCGAGATAGTTCAGAGGTTTGGCACTTGAATTTGGCAAAGGTTTTTATGTCTCTGTATTTCCTGCTATTCATAGGTAAAGACCCAAAATTATCTGGTAGAGACATAGAGAAGAATGTCCAATCACCGTCCATTCTTCTCTGTAAAAGGTCGCTTTTATCTCTGATATCTTTGCTACATCGACCTGCTTTTCAGAGCAACTTGTACTTGACCAGTCGCAACTGACTATGTCTGTCTTATATTGTTGACTTCCTCGAGAATCTTCTGCGACTGCTTGATACTAGCCTCGTATGCATTCTTGAACGTAAAACTGTCTTGACTTGAAACTGTGAGCGCCTCTCAACAGTTTTCTTGTGTATCCAGACTTTGGCAGAAGAAACTGTCTGTGCAATTCTAATGACTTTGATCTGCTCTACTTGTCTTTGTCTTGTTTGCTTGACAGTTATCTCGTCAGAATGTTGTCTTCTCCAAAACTGTTCCCAAGTTCCTGAGCTCTCCCACGATGGTATTGAATCTTTCTTCCATCACTTGAATGGTTTCACCTGCATGCATTGAGAAAGACTAATATTTGTCAACGACTACCTGGAGTTTATTTCTTTTCATTTGTTCTGTCTCCTGTGAAGATGAGCACACATAGTCCCACATAGCCTTAGCTGTGTCGCAGTTTAGAGCTTCGTCTGCCATCAACGGAGGCAGACAGTCAAGATCAGCTTATTTGCTAGATATTCCAGTTGAGCTCTCTTTTTATCCTCTACCGTTCATTCGTCGAAGTTCTTCTCGACCATTTGTGGTTACCCCTCAACAGGTGCGCTGGCGAAGATATTGGCCTTCATTATCTTAATGGGCCCTTCAGTGAGGACGTCCACCATCTCCGTATGTATACTTTGAAGTTGGATGGTGGCTAGTTTTTGCCATGAGTTAAATTTCTCCTTGTTATACTTTGGGAGCATGTGATTTATCTTGGCAAGCTTGATGTTCCTGAGCTAAACAAAAGAACAGTGCAAGGAAAATACAGATCTGGTCAAAAGCGACTCAGAAGCAGTCAATCTGTTACGACCTCCTGCTCTGATACCACTTGATGGTCCCTAATCAGAGTCGTCGTGTTAAGCAGCGGAAGACAATTTAACAAATGCAGCAGAATATTTCAAGTTATCTTGCACTTAGTTCATTTTCAAATGTTTAACTTAAAGTTGAAGTTAAGATTGTTTCAGATATACACTAGCAACTTTGAGGTTGCTAGGTTTTAAATCAATGGTAGAAACAATAAAACAGTAACAAGAACACAAGATTTATAGTGGTTCGATCCTTAAGATCTACGTCCACTCCTCAGTCGAACACTGAGAATATCACTAAAAAGATAGATGAAAGTACAAGGATTCGCCGGTCACTTGTAGCAGGTGTTGAGCTTTCGAGCCAGCCACTACAAAGCTATCCTCCGTCACTTTTATCTTTTGACAGCTACGGCTAAGTCAAGGGCGACACCTTCGTAAAACTTATCCTCGCTGTAATGGAAGCTTTTAAGTTCCTTCCTGAACTCTTCTGTGTGTTTTTGACAACAGCCCGTCTAAGTCAATTTCTTTTTAGAGATGTGACTGCAGGATGCTTCCTAGGATGGAAGTTATCCCAATGATTGATTCTTGAACAAAGTCAAGGAATCTCTTCTTGAATGCAGTGTCAGGTATTCAATGTGTGACACTGTTGTTGAGAGCTTGAAATTCTTCTTGTCTCTTTAACGTGATCTCAACTGACTACTCTTTCACTTTTCTTTGCTTGTAAAAGTTATCTCTCGTAGAAGCAATTGTTAGTTGTAGTAGTAGTAGTAGTTCTTCTCTCTTGTTTGGACTTCTCTTTTCTATCTGGAGATTCAAACTTTTGAATCTCTAGACCCGTTAGACACAAAGTTCTCTTTGTCCAATAGAGCTACTGCTTTTTCCGTCCTTTCCGGCTTGGTACAGTGCTTTTCACCTACTTCGGGAAAGCTATGTGTCCTTGGTTGTACCCTTTGTCAGAACGGGAGTCTTAGCAGAAGTTGATGGAAATTTCCTTGCTTAGCATTCTTTCGGAGAATGCTGGGAACATTCTCCTAAGTCCTTAGACCTTTTGATTGTATCCAACTGCTGACTCCTCAGCAGTTGCGTATTCAGCACTTTGAGTCTTGATTCCTAATTGCTACAACTTCTAGCAATCTTGTGAGTATTAGTGAATGCTGACTCCTTCAGCATTCTGCTATCTTTTTAATTCTGATTGCTGAGCAAGTATTCTTAGCAATCGTTGCTTTTAGAATATGACTACCAATTCCTTAGTAGTCATTCTTCTCAGCACTTGACTACTACCTCCTTAGTAGTCATTTCCGTCTGCTGATGTCTCTAGCAGCCAACATCTTCCTGACTGCTGAGAACACTCCTAGCATCCAGAATCTTCCGAAGTTGCTTGGAATCTGACTTCCTTCGTTTCAATTGCTGAATCCTTCAGCAATCTTCCATAAGCACTTCTAATCTATTACAACTCGATATATAGCCTAAACAGGACTTTACAAATGAGTTGCTAGGCTATTCTAGACTTCAACAAAGATCCACCAAAATAACAAAGATCCACCAAAATAACTAAGGCTTTGATTCAACAAAACCTTTACAATTTGATCTAAAGGGAGATTTACAACATAAATCCAGGAATAATTCCCAACAAACTCTCTCAAATTATTTAGAAATGTTTTTGAGGGAAAGTTTATCTGAATCCGAGCAAATAGATTCAGAATCCTCGAGAATGCATGCAGAGGAATTAAAGAACGGATTAGATTCGTTTACCTTATTTTCATAATCAGTTTCTGCATCTGAAACTTCTTCCTCTGATGTCTCCTTTCCAAACTTAGCCATAAGAACCAGGAAGGCTTCTTCCTCCGCTTCATCATCTGACATGAAATAACCATCATCATGGTCTAGAACGTCGGGCACTTCTGTTCTCGAGAGCATGGCCTTGGCTACAGCTCTAGAGGCTTTCTTCTCGTAAATCCTCTTCAAACGCTCTCTCTCTCTCTCCTCTTTGGAAACAAGGGGACATTCATATTTGAGGTGGATCGAGAGTTGCATTCAAAGCACGCCTTTGGTGCTCTTTCGGTGAACTTTTGGTCACCTCCCCGAGAGCTTTCTGGATTGGCCTTTTGTAGGGTTTTACCGTGAACCGAATCACCAAAACCAAATGAACCGGATCGGATCTATGGATATTGCTCACAATTAAATTACTCAAAACCCTAGCATGCTCCTATGAATTTAATACGAGATTGTGGATTGAGAGATTACCGTAATTCCGTAGGGTCTGTACCGATCCTTTGCGTTTGAATTCCAAACTTCAATTCAACCACGCAAATCGAATTTGTCTGCGGAAACAGAAATTAGCAACCCTAATTTCAAGAACAAATTCAAAAATAAAGAAAGGGAAAGAAGAAATCCGTTGTTCTCCAGATCAGGTCTTCAGATCTGTGTCCCGGTGCTGTTCAGATCTACTACTGGTGAGGACTCCACAGATCTGTAGCTTGAGCAGGACCTTGAAATCGGCGCCCCCTCTCTCACTCTCTAGATCTAGGGTTTTTCAAATTGTGTTATGAAGTGGCTTGGGTTTCAGAGAGTGAGAGGTCTATTTATAGACCTAGGGTTATAAAACCCTAATGGGCTCCTGGGCTCAATTCAGCACACTTATTGGGCCAGACCTGGGACCTAATGCAAATAATAAAGTGAGCCTATAAATTAATTAATTCCCATGTCCACAACCCAGGACACAATTAATTAATTAATATTAATTCTTTTTCACCACAGAATTAATACTGACCTACCCCTTTATTACCACGTTGTGAGAACGGGTTGCATTAATTGAGAATCCCCATATTTAAGGTTACCGGACATTTATTAATTAATCGGAGCCTCTGACAAGCTCTAACTACAATTAATTAATACTCCCTCCGTCCCATTAGATTAGTCCACTTTTGTTTCGGCACAGTAACCAATGTTTGTGAGTGTAGTGAAATTAATATTTTATTGATGTGAGGAGATTTTTTTCCATTTTAGGAAAGTGGACTAATCTTGCGGGACAGAAGAAAATGGAAATATTGACTAATCTGGCGGGACAGAGGGAGTATCTTATAATTCCTGAGTAGTACCACTCAAACCTTATCACTCGTGCCTGAACTTAATCAGCCTGCAGGACTTTGGCACGATGAATGTTATTGAGCTCCTCAGGGAATGTCCCCATCCTATTACTCGGATATGGTTACCTAAGTTCAGTCTCAGGCGGTACTACACGAACTGCTGTTACCCAAGATGCGGATATACAAGCGCGTTGTGTTGGCTCTCCACCATGGCAAGTCAAAGCAACAGTCAACCCGTGCAAACCCATGAACCTTCGTTAGGGTTTGGACTCAATCAGTATAACGAGATCTTTTATTCGCTGATGTCAGACAGACGAATATATCTCACTGCGGTCCATCAATACGCCACCTCTGCGTACCAGCGTGTCAAGTAACCAAGACAGACTACTTATTCTGACAATGCCGCAGCCATCCGAACAGACGTATCCTCATACGCTGTCTCGGCTGTGATTATGTTTATGTCTCACTAGGTCAAGTGATCATACTGTCTTCTGCGATCTACAACACGCCGTATGATCGTCCCTATCGGTGAGACAAGAGGATACCATTGTTCATACATGTACGATTGTTAACAGATAGGAGAAATAAACCGTTGTATACACATTGTAATAAATGCTTTCATTATACAAAACCCATCACCTTTGCCTCTTCGATAAGCTTAGCTGTCTTTTGCATTTGCTCTTCTAACTCAGCGAGCGAGGCCTTCTCTTCCTTCTTCTGGGAATAGGAAGGTGTTGGTGCTGATTTTGTTGCAGAGCTTTGACCAGCTACTTTGTCAGCTTGATAAGGCTTCTAAGGTCTTCTCTTGAAGTCCTTCTTGACGACGAAGGCAACATCTTCTTCTGGTTAAGTGTTGACACTCTTTACTGCCTCGTTCATGTTCGTCATTTGAATGTCCCACTCATGGGCTTGGAGCTGGGCGAACACATCCTTCATCGTCATTTTAGAGAGATCCTTCTCCTTCAGGCTCGTGACCTTGACGAACCAATCTTCCTTTGTCAGCTTGAAGAGAATCTTCGCATTTACGTCTGGAATAACATAATCTCTCCCTAAGTTTTTTAGTTCACAGATGATAACATTAAATCTTGCTTCCATTGATTTTATATTTTCACCATGAAGCATTTGAAATGGCTCATACTTATCTACACAGTTTTGAAGCTTGTTTCGCTTCAATTAATCGGTCTCTTGGCAGAGAGTGCCAAGGAAATCACACATCTGCTTCGCATTGTCATAAGCTAAGGCTTCGACAACCAGCGGCTCTGGTAGGGATTGAAGAAATAGTTCCATAGCAACCGAGTCCACCTGATAACAAACTCTATCTTCGTTGTCCACTTAGCATATGGCTTATCTACTATTTCTAGGCCTGCGGCTCCACCAAGCTGAGTATTCACTTTCGTGATCTTAATAGGTCCGGTGGATAGAACTTCTGCCATCTCAGAATGACATTCTTCAGCATGATCATAGATCTCTTCTTCCATATGTTGAAGGTCTCTAGGGAATATTTGGGAAGCTTTGTAATATGAGCCATCCTTTATAACCTCAGCTAAAACACAAGATTCAGACGAGTGCAAGGAAATAGATCTGGTCCTAAGCGACTCAGCACAATCTTGGTCTATAAGAACGTTGGCGCGTGATACTGCTTGTTGGTCCCGAAATCAGAGAATTGTAATACGGAGTGGAAAGTAGAATAATTTGCACTAGTTCTCCGAAACTGACTAAAACTCAGTTTCTAGTTACTAAAAGTAAGTTAAGCTCAGAAGGTTATTAAGTAAGTTTCACAAGTATACACTTCAATACTTAGTCAAGTATTTAAGATTTTTAAAAGTGAGTTTGAGAAACTAAGTATGTTGAATCTTAAATGAAAGCAAGTAAATGACTCAGGATATTATAGTGGTTCGGACTTAAAATCCTACTTTCACTCTTCTGAACTTAATTGAGAATCCACTGAGTTTGATACAAGCCTCCTTACGATATATGAACAGCCTATCGGCACTCCGTAATTCGGTTTGTTGTCGTCACTCGTCTATGAACTCTTTGTTGACTTAGTCTTCAAGTTGAAGTGAGGATGCAGCCCGCAACCTTCTTCCTTGTGGTTGGATGTTTGAACGTTCTTCCCAGAACTCAGCTTGGTCGGTAGATGCACGTAAGAATCTGTGTTCCATAGTAGAACAAGAATGTTGTAAATATTACTTGAAAAGTAATATTCACCAAAGTAAAGCTTCAGCTTATATCTTCAGCCTCGTGCTTATAAACAAAAGCACGGAATGTTTAACTTGAGTTTGAAACTCAAGTCTCGTGTTTAGAACACGGAGTAAACAGGGAATCTTTCACGAGAAAGTTTGGCAGAGTTTTGGCTTATCTTAGCTTGAGAGTTCGTAACCTTTTCCGGTTGAAATGTAGACCTATTTATAGGAGAATCATCGGATGTTTGAATTTCTGTCCGTTAGACACAAAATTCAAGTTATTAGACACATTGAGAATGTCGTCCAATCATGGTCATCCTTTGGTAGGTCTGTTCTGCTCTGCTCTGCTCTGAAAATGTGTACTTGCCTCGTACTTTCTACCTGCTCTTTTCAAACTCAGTTTCAGACCAAGGAATCCAAGTATGAGACATTCTCGTACTAACTTTCGCTTAGAATTTAATCGCCTTTAAGTCTAATTGAGCTTGGTTCGCCTTGTGTTCCACGTGCTCATGAAATAAGGCATTCATCCCGATATTCCATAGTCAGTATAAACAACCCTCATACTGACTTCGCTTAGGTCAGTTTGGTAGTCTTTATACTAAGTGCCTAAACTCAGTATAGGCCTTGGCCATACATAGTGAAATCAAGTTTCACGCACGAACACTTCTTCAAATCTCGAGCAAGTGCTTTGATTGGTCTTCAGCACCTAAGTTCTATTACAACACGAATAATTCTGTATATGGATTACATTTTAGAATTCTAGAAACTTAGTGCTAAAGTAGGTTTTGATATATCAAATTAAGGAGGGAACTACAACTTAGTTCCTAACAATAATGTAAAAATATATATAAATAATAGCAAAAATATGTATTTAATAAAAGGGAAATAATATTTTTGGGGTATAATTGTACCCCAAGTTTTTAAATAAATCCTCCCCCGCTTTTGACAAAGAATGTTTAAATCTTTTGAGAGAATTTTTGTGTCTACAAATTATATTCTATACCATACAACACAATATATAATATCATTATATATTTTAGGATCCACCACTACCAAAAAACGTGTTTCATTTGGAGGTGCTTTGGCTTATACAATTGTTTCAATGTAATCTTGATAATATTTTAAAAATAAAATAAAATACTTGTGGAGTACAATATCAATCGATTTCTACCTCTTATTATAATATGTATTTTGGGAGAATGGTCATGCAAGAAGAGGAAATTGAATCTTACGCATATAATTGAAATATCATTTGTTTTATATGATTATCAATCAAATAAAACTTAATCTCGTACTACTATAGGGTAACATATAGTTTTAGAATAAGATATAACACTTATTTATTTTTTGCTATGTTCTTGCAAAAAATTAGGTAAGAATTGCAATCCCTTTATTATTATAATAATAATAATAATTATTATTATTATTAAATTCATTGCTAAAATCTCAATCTTTCACTAAAAACGACATGAGACCTTTTTTATTGTTTTAATAAAATACTGTTTTCGCAGTGGGATATTGGAGGGTCTGAACGAAAATTCCCATTTCTTCACCTAAAAACATCTCTAATTTTTCAAAAACATTTTAGAAATATTTGTTAGAGACTCCATTTAATTTTTTATTATAAAAAAATTATGTAAGTAAAAAAAACTATATCAACTCATAACTATAACAAAATAAATAAAAAAATCAATACGCAATAACTACTCTCAATATTATATATAAATTTATAAAACTTACAACTAAAGCGGAAATAAATTTCGTCTCATCTTAATCCGTCATTGCATAGAATTCTTAAAAGAATTATAACTTACGTGATAATATATATATATATATATATATATATATATATATATATATATATATATATATATATATAATTTTTCTGACACTATTATTAGTTTCAAAAGATCAGAAAGAAGACAATTTCTTTTTGAAAATCCAGGCACAGTTTTCTCCAAGTGTAAACATTATGCTGTGTTCATTCTTTCTTTATTTTCATGAGGCAACTTTGTACTTTAGTATATATCTATACATATGTAATAAATTAATTAGCCACATCATTTTAATTACTTTCACGTATAATATCAATATATCATATATAATTAATAAATAAATATGCATTGTACATCGACGATATATAATGAAAAAAAACATTTCATTGTAAAGATTGTATTAGAGAGAGAACACAAATTTATCTTATATTATAGGATTCAAATTAACACAGATGAAACCAGCATTCATCTGCAGTTATGAAACTCCATGAGAAGTCTTGATAGTATTTCCAGATTTGAAGTAAATAGCTGCAAAGAAAGGACCACCAAATTGCAATTCCAGCAACAGAATAATTTCCCTTTTATTTGTTGTTTTCTCAGACAGAAAATGACTCAAATGGTTTCCAGCCAGCCTCATCAAGATAAGCTACCCTACGAAAATCTTTCTCTGTGGGAAAAATGGATTTTGCAGAGGAAAAAAAATACATCTTTAATTTTATATACATTAAATTCCCTCGCATTTATATATTTATATTAGCCTAGTCTATGTTAGGTTTGTTATTTATTTATGGTTCGAAAGTATCGGTGCAGTTGGTACAGATAATTCACAACTTAGGGAAACTCCAAAATTCTCCATCACTAGTCCTATTGCTGTCAAATGATTGTAACTCTATAATTTGAAATATAATCCCCTTGTGAAAAACTATTTGATGAAAACTTTTTCATTCATTATTAAGATATTTTGTTCCAAATATGTATAGAATGTGCTACTGTCAATTAAAATTGTGAAAGATAATTTAATTATCAATTTAAGTTTTAAATGGTGAATTATCAATTAAAAATATGAAAGAGCCTAAATTCTTCGTCTGTAATCTAATATTGAGGTCATGACTTAAGAGTTACATAATCTTTCAATAATGAATTGAAAATTTAATTTTTATGTTCTTTATTAATAATTAAATTATATTTTAAGTTTTTTTATTGATAGGACTCAATACATTTTTTTATATTCTTGAAATTTCCTGGAAGTTGGATGGTGGGCCTGATTTATTTATGTAAAACAAAATAATAGATGAATAGATATTGTTATAATCAATTATACGTTTCGTTTGATATGTTGAAAATTTCTTGCCTAAACATCATTAACATGAAACACTTATTTATACATAAGTCGAACAAAATCAAATTCTAGAAAGAAAAAAAAGATCACTTTCTAACAACTAATTGCATATTCTTATTAAATATTGTAAACAAATAATTTAATGAGATAAGCAAAAGGTGATAGATAGCTCAGTTAATTCCCATTTCAGGCAGTAATTTCAACTGTCATCTTCAACAAGCAAGGCCGAAACTTACATTGATCAATCTCCAAAACATTCCAACACCTACTCTCTCTCTCTCCAAAATCATCCTAAAAACTAACCAGCTGAAGAAATGAAGCATCGATCATCCATTTTTGTGGACACCCATTCCATCTTCATTCTCTAATATGGAAGAAGAAAAGGAGAGAGGAGAGGTGAAAGAATACTTGGTAACAGCTGAAGAAGAGGAAGAAGAAGAAGAGTTTACATCAATGGCGAGATGGAAGAGCAGGTCCACAAAAGCTCCAACTATACACCCATGGTTGCTCTCATCGTTCACTCTCAGATACCACTCCAGAAGCTCCTCCAAGAAATCCCAATCTCTCACTCCACCTCCCCCACGGGCCTCCACCATCTCCTCCATCGAAACCCTGAAATCAGCAAACGGATTCCTCGAGTCTATCACCACCATTGCCACGCCCTGCTCCTTTGCTTCTCCCAGTATGGAACTCGTCGTGCCAGGCTCGAAGAAAAGCCTCTCCGACCTCAGCCCGCTAATCACGGCGGATTCTTGATATAGATAATGCTGCGGAGGAGAGCTTGGGTCATCTGGAGTGGCGGCAGCAAATTCGCCGTCGTCTGAGCTTATGGTTTTGTAGATATTGTCTACGGGGGCGGCGCGGAAGGAGAGTGTTCGGGGGTTGGCGGCGCAGATGGGCCACGGCCATGAAGACGCCGCGGCGGAGGAGGTGACTGGTATATCATGAGATGATTTGAAGGGAAATGGGAACTTCATTTTTATTATTATTTTTTTTTTGGTGTGTGTGTGTGTGGAGGGGTGGGAAAATGTGGTTTGAAAAAATAGGTGTAGTTTTCTTGGTGTGTGGCATTAATTACTTCTCTGAGTTAGAGTTTAATGAAATTCAGAGTGGTAAGAAATTTTGGATCAATCACACTCAGAGGCAGAGCTGCCATCTACTCATTCAAATTCTAGTTTATATAATACCAATAAATAGCTCTCTAAAAATACTAGCAAGACAATTAAAAGAAAAAGAAAAAATATTGTATCTCTCAATCTTGGAGCTAGAAGTGATCATTAGTGCATAAAAAAAATACACATAATGAGTAATTTCTAATAAGTGAACGGAGGTTAAAATGAACTAATATAAATCACACCAGAATGGGAGGGATTTTACGGTTATGCAGAATAAGAAAGTTTATATAATTCGATATGTATTACTCATATCAATTTGGTGAACCATTTTTTCATGCACTTATTATAGAAAAGTCTCATAGTTAAGCGTACTTCACTTGAGATAGAACTATAACGAGTGATCATCTGAAAAATTGCTCATAGTGAATGTGAATGGGTACAATTGACAAGTAATACGCTAGAAAAAACTTGTGTTGATTTGTAGAGTTTGCCGTTAGTGTGAAAATTAAATAAAATTATTAATGTATAATATAACCGACCTTGAATTCAAGACGTTGCAATTATATGTAGTTTTATATTAGATTACTCTTTACTATTATAAATAAATTATTTTTCACTTCTTAAAAGGCACTTCCTAAAAAGAAGACACTTCAATAATAAGGTGCCATCTAATTTTATTTATTTATTTATTTTGCAGTGGACTCCACCTAAAAAAAATGGTTAGTTGTCAAAGTGGGGATTTGAAAGAAAGTGACAGTCAAGTAGAGTTTTGCTTGATAAAATATGTCCATGTTTTAGGCTCAAGAATCACATATTATTAAATCTTAATTCTTTTTTAGTAAGAACTTAGAAGTACTATCTTTTCAATATAAAGCATCTAGTTCGATATATTTAAAGAAATTGAGGAAATCTTGGAGATATCTTAATTGAAATAATTTTCAAAGGAGTTGAATTGCAACTTAGTTTGATAACTTAAAGCATTGACCAATTCCTAGATCTATATAACATGTAAGAAAATAATTTAAATTGAGTGATTTAAGTAACTCCTTCCGTCCTATTAGATTAGTCTCTTATGATTTCGACACAGTAACCATTAGTGAGTATAGTGGAATTAATATTTTATAGACGTGAGAAGATTTTTTTCTATTTTAAAAAATGAAACTAATCTGGCGGAACAGACGAAAATAAAAAAATAAACTAATTTGGTGGGATGGAAGTAATATTATAATAATCTTAGCGAGGAGAGAATGAAGGGGGGGGAAAGAAAAGGAATCCAATGCAATTTAAAATAAGAGCCTCAAATTTATGAAAATACACTAAACGCAAAAAAAAAGTAAATAAAGGTAAAATCAGGAAAAATGAAATTATTGAAATACTTCAAATCAATGGGGTTAATAATAGGGGATAAGTGGGGTCAGTCAAATCAAGGAATCCCACACTAGCTAGGCCTAGTCATGTTAGTTAGTCCTATACACCCACTTCAACCATTTACTTTGAAGTAGACCTCTCACCAATACCTATAATTGATTTTGATTACTTTTTGTAGTATAATTAATTAGACATCCATTTGGATAATTTGGATATAGCATAAAAAGTAAAAAGCTTTTTTTTAAAAAAATTCATAAATATTAATAAATTAATAAAATTGTGCAAATTTTAGTTAGGAAATAGTATTAATTATACTAGAAATTATTTAAGTTTTCTCAAATATATTATAAATTATGCAAATTATCAAAATATAAAAAAGATTATCAATTTTGTTATAAATTTATGACAAGAGCAAATTTTCTTCGTCAGAAAGTTGATTTAGCTTGCCGGATGAAACGTTAGCACTTAAACTTACACGTCATCATACAAATATATTAGAAATTAGCAGTTTTATCAATTCAGGGCCCGAAAGATAATTTAATTATCGATTCAAGACCCGAAAAATTAATTCTCAATCTAGGACCTGAAAGATCATAAAAATTCTCAATCCAAAACCCGAAAGCTCATACAATTCTCAATCCAGGACCTCAATCTTAGGTCCTGCATTGAGAATTATTTGATCTTTTGAGTCCTAGATTGACAAATCATCTTCCAGGCCCTGAATCGGTAATTAAACTATCTTTTAAGTCCTGAATCAGTAATTTCGTCCTGGCATATTAGTCCACTTTTCCTTTTTCATCCATCCCGACAAATTAGTCTACTTTCCTAAAATAGCAAATCTTTCACACTCATCAATAAAATATTAATTTCACTACTACTCACAAATATTGATTACCGTGTCCGGTCAAAGTGAACTAATTGACCGGGACGGAGGGAGTATCATTTTCTCAAATATATTACAAATTATTGTAATTTTTTCGATTATATTATAAATTATATATTCTTCAAAACAAATGCTTAAACTATCAAATTTATTTTGAATTTATGATCAAATATATTTATTTATTTAGAATTTTAAATATTTAAAAAATATATAATTATACTTAATAATATTTATATGAAAGTTATTGACAAATTTCTTCAAAAATAAAAAGAAATTGAAAAAAAATATTTATTTAATTTTCAAGTACATTTGCTCTCTTTTCTCACTTAGCCGAATCAAATAATTAAATACTATAAATAATAATTTTTTTTAGTTCGACGAAATATGACACAATAGCAAAAGAAAAGGAAAAACAAATTAAGTGTTCCCTTTCATTTTTTTTAATGTTGGTCTCAAGATCAAAGTTGATGCACAACATAAATAATGTTTGAACAAGAGTGCACGTCTCAAACTGGTTATTGCTCATGAATTTGAGTTTCTCAAAACTTATTGTTTAGCAAGTTTGAGGTTAGAGTCAATTTCAGTTATACTCAACGCAGAGAATGTGTTGAATTTTAAATCATTGCAGAAAGTAAATAAAGTAGTAAAGTGCAACATGATTTATAGAGGTTCGGAGCATGAAGTCCCGTGTCTTCTCTTCAGACCGAAGTCTGGGAATTAATAAATAGGAGACCCATTTTATTTATTTGCATTTGATCCCTGGTCTGGCCCATTAAATTCTCTAAGTCCCACATAAGATTACAATTTTACAAACTGAAACCATAGAGAGAATCAGAGAGGCGACGGATGCAGAAGGAAGAAAAGGAGAAATTGATCTTTTCCATTGTAGTTTCAATTCGGTAGCGTATCATCACCAGATTTCAGGATCGAGAAAGGGAACAGATCAGAAGATAAGATATGTAGGAACATCATTCAACCATCTACCACCGCTATTCAAACCACAAGATTTGATGTATTCCTTATTGGTCCCGAGATTATAGTTGATGCATAGAGAAAATAATACTACCTCCGTCCCGCGCTATTAGTCCCATATGGTTTCGGCACAGGAACCAATGTTTGTGAGTGTAGTGAAATTAATATTTTATTAATGAGTGTGAAAAAGTTTGCCACTTTAGGAAACGGGACTAATAGAGTGGGACAGACCAAAAAGGCAAATGGGAGGGACGGAGGGAGTATTAAATAGGATTGCACGTCTTCAACTCGTTGTTGCTCACTAGTTGGAGTTTCTAAAAACTTATTGTTTATAAAGTTTGAGGTTAGTTTTAATTTCAGATATACTTCAACACATGGAATATGTTGAGTTAAATACTTGCAGAAGGTAAATAAAGCAATAAAGTGCAAAAGAATTTATATAGGTTCGAAGCTTAAAGTCCTACGTTATCTCTTCAGACCGAAGTCTGGAAATCACTAAGCTTTACAGGAATACAAAGAGCTCACGATCTATAGTTAGATGGTAGATGCCAATGTCTACTAGTTTGTTAGCTCACTCGCCCAGACCTTCGTATTCCTTCCAGCTTCACAAACATGGAGTGTAGGCGCACTACGCAACCTCCTCCTCTAGATGTTGGGAGCTTTAGAGTTCTTCCCCCAAACTGTCAAACTTGCGGCTAGACACCGCAATTATTCCTGATTCGAGTTGAGCAGAGATTGTTGTGTTCTTACTTGGAGAGTAAGAACACCAAAAGATAACTCGAGTTGAGAGCCTATGAGTCTCGTGTCCAAAGATGACACACAATGAGCTTATGAAAAGCCTAAAAAATAGAAAACTTGAGCTTCAAAGTTAACGACAATCTCGTAGGAGTTTTTTGTTGATGATTTCGGTTGATTCGATTGTTGTGATTTAAATTTAACTTTCTTTCAACTGAATTGGTAACCCCTCCTCCGTGGATACTTCGTCTATATATAAATGAAGTTGGAGCAGTTCCAAATTATAGTCATTTTGAGAGATGTCCAATTTGATGTCTCTCTTCTGCAAAGAACATGCTACTTTTTCAGAGCTTCTGCACATACTCCGTCCTTTTCTGACACGGGATGCTGACTCAGCAATTTTATGTCAGAACGACTCTTCGTCAGTCCGACAAACTGAGAATTGGTTGAACACCAATGTTTCCAGGCTTCAAGTAATCTCTATCTTCGAAGTTTGGCCTTGAAGATGTTCCTCTGAACATGCTCTGTTGTCTCTATGCGCGTGATATTATCTTGAGCTTGGAACTGGTGACGTCCAAACTTGTGACGTTAGCCAGTCCTTCCGAGCATGAGCGTCCAAACTAGTACTCCTTTTCTTCTCACTCATTGTGCATCATGAACTGGTGGGTTCAAACTCGGTTCGTCTTGAATAATTTTGTTACAACTCAAAGAAAATCCTAAACTAAACTTTACAAGTAACACAAACTAAAACTATTTTAGAGACACTCTAAACTAGTGGAATCTATACAATCTTTTGATACATCAAAATAATCAAGTAGGTAGGAATACTTCCTAACATTTTATTTATCAAGAACTTTTATTTAAATATTATTATATATTTATTTAAGTATTTAAAATATAAATAAATATATTTTTTGTTATAAATTTATAACAAATCTAATTGTTTGAGTATTTATTTAGGAATATATATATATATATATATATATATATATATATAGGGTTGTGATTAGGTGATAATAGGATTTCCCATGCTAAATGAGAAAAAATCTGAGCCATTAAATATTTCAATCTACGGCTCAGGTTAAATAAATCCCGTCCAATTTTCGGTGCATTTTTTGCACATACGCAATGCATAAAAGGGCAAAAATGTAAAAAATGTATATTCAATAATTTCATTTCATGCAGTTCATAAAACATAATATGCATACGTTCAATGTAAAAAATGCAACATTTTAGTTATAAAACTGCAGCATATAATCAATGCAAAAAATGCACTTAATATGAATACAAAAATGCATATGCTTTAGAATAAAAATGCATCTTATTCAAGTTAATAATGCATCATTTGATGCAAAAATGCAAATATTTGGGAACATTTTTTATGCGTAATTGATGCATTTTTTTATCCTGAACGTATCAATGTAAAAAATGCAATCAATATGAATACAAAAATGCATATGCTTTAGAATAAAAATGCATCT
>JAPKLW010002103.1:0-55129 GCA_026898455.1 Plectranthus barbatus
AAGATATGCATCAAGTCTTAACACTGTATGAGAACATCCAAAATACAATCATGTTGCTGTAAAATCCAAAAGCATAGTTTAAAAAACATCTAAGAGTTAGTAATTATGAAAGCTAAACTTTCAACCCACTACCTATAGCTATTTAGGAATTTGCTGAAATCAAATGTTTTGGTGTCAACCTCTTTCTTGAAGAAATTCCTTGCTACTTCAACATATTTTGGTGATTCATCATTCAGGTTGGTTGAAATGAGCTCTCCGCAGAACTTAACTCTAAAATTTTTCAATATTGGTTTTGAGTTTCTACTGGATAGCCCGCAATTCCAATCCTTTGCCTTTTCACCCTTGTATGTTTCCAGATGCCTCATGCAATAAATCCCACAGTCGGTCTTGTTGGTAGAGTTTCTCCAATCTATTTTCAGCCTTTCTATCTCCAAATCCTGAATCAAATTCTTTTTTCTTTCCAATTCAAGCCTCTCCAATAATGTACAAAACAGAGTCACCTGTCATTTAAAAATAAGATGTTTTACTACTTTTAATGCAATTAGTAATTTATGTAATTATATTTATTTTATTTTATTACTCACCAACTTCATAGGACCATCTCCATACTTCGTTGCAATTGGTTTGTCATCCAGCTGATTGGAATTGTCGATCAAGACAATTGATTTGTGCTTGAAGTTGAAACAAATGATGTAGTAGTGAAAGTATTGACATATTGGAAAGAAAACCTGTAGTCGTGATGTTATTATCAGCAATGAGTAATTTGAATCAAATCTTTGTAAAAATTCATGCAAATTTGTAATGATTAATAATGCAACGTTGAAGTAAATTTTAATGCAGATACGTATTTAAGAATAAATATATTTAGTATCAGACAATACAAAACGGTTAAAATCATACCATGTCAACTTTTGCAAAGTCAATGTCATCTCTCATTTTAATCTGTGCAAGACATCTTTCAATGAAAGTCTCTGCTGCTCTTTCGTCAGTCCATCCATGTGGTTTGTTGATGAATGTAAAGCTCTGTTCAAATTGTTATTAAATTACATTTCTCAAAACATGTTTTCAATAATAATTAACCATTTAAAATAACAGTTTTGCAAAGTTCTTACGCATGGGATCGTGGTGAAGAAAAATCTTTTTGGTGATTCGGATGATCGGTACATTTCTCTGAAATTCAGATAGGAGCACCATGCGTCCACAATTCCGATTTTGACACACTCAGATGGTGCAAACGACTGAAACTCACCCAATGTTGCGAATGTCTTGTCATTGTTGTAAATTGTTACTCCACTGCAGCCAATAAATTTGTATTAGTTTAAAATAATTTACACAATTCGGTATATTATAAACTTACCCATTCGTCTCTTTATCTTTTACTACCCAGTAGTATATCGTTTTTTCATCATGTGATAAAGGAGTTGTAGCATCGATTGTCCGTATCATGAACGGTGAAGCCAAAGCACTTGCAACCTTTCTTTGTGTGCGCTTCCTTGTTTTCTGTTTTTTGCCTCGTTTCTTAATTGTTGCAAAAAAAAGAAAAGTTTATGTTATTCAATAAATTGTATTAAAAAAACAATATCAAACAGCATACATTATTTTTACCTTGCTTGATCCTCCTTTGTCTGTACCTTTTGTTGACATCTATAATATTGAGTAAACTATATTTGTCCATTTTAATATAAATACTTATAATGTTAAGATTTAAAGCATGTATATATATATATGAATTGTTTACTGTGATAGCTAATGCAGTTGTTTTCCCAATATCTGCAACATCCTCGAAATCATCATTATCTGTATTTTCCTAATTTAATGTAACAAATAATATTACAATTTATGTCAATTCAAACTTTTAAAACTATATACTGCAACTATTAAATACAAGTCAATGCATTTAAAAGTAAAAAATATTCCATTTACCTCAACCGGTATCGAAACCCCTGCTACTGCATCTTCCTTTCTCATACTATCACCTAATTCTTTATCAGTACCCAGGTTCTGTATTTTAACAAAAATGTTACATTATGGTTTTAATTAGATTACTTCAAATAAGTAAATTATTTATTAGCTAAACCTTGAGGACATTAGCAATAATGCCTTCTGTGTCTTCAGTTGGTATTTCCATTTCTTGTGTCTGCAGCTACAATTACAATGAGTTTTTATCATTATTCTACTTTTTAAGAAATAACATGCATTTATTAATTTTTTTAAATAATTTACTTCTTGTGTTAATCCTAAACTAAAAGAAGGACGATCTTCCTTTTCTAAAAGTTCTCTCATTTTTGCATCCACAAACTGCAACAAATAATGCAAATACAGTTAATGATATTTTTCAAATAATATAACATATTTATTAATTTTAATACTTTTAGTAATTGTACCTTGTTTGAATCTTCTTGCTGGCCAACATCTACATTCATTGGTTAAACCACTGTTTCCTTCTTTGTTTCCTCTTTGTTTGTTGCATCTTCTTCTCTATTCTCATCACCAAACTGATACAAAAAATTGAACGTATCATCTATTTTTAATTTTAAGCTGTTAGAAATATTATTAAAATTACCTGTTGTGAGAAATCGAAGTCACACTCAGATAACTCTTGCATTATCTCCCATGCATCCATCATGTTGTTCAAACACTCATTAAATTTCGGGATGTCATCAATTGGAATTTGAGTTGCTATTGTAGCAGGTGGGTCAATATTTTCTGATGTTGAGGCATCAGGTATCAAGAATCTTGATACGCCCACAGCAGCTTGAAACTTTGGATTTTGAACAACATCGGCTGGAGCACTTTTCAGCTTTTGCATCCAGTAGCAAGAGATGTTGCCGCAGCGTTTAATGAAGTAATGACTTCATTGATGTATGCATCACTGTTTAACTCTTTCTTGCTTTCTTCTTTCTCATCATCACCTTCCCCTGCTGTTTCCTCCTTTTTTTCATCGTCTAGAGTCTCAAATTTAGACATACAATCTTCGCTCACATTTATGCTATCTTCAATGCATCCATGGCCAAAACCTCCTTTCTTTATTTCAAATTTCTGCCTTGCTCTAAGGATAGGTGTTGTCCATCCATGTATTGTAGGAAATTGTCGTTTAATATCCCTCGTGTAGTGACAAAGCCTGTCTACATACAACATCTGAGATGAAAAGTAATTGCAATGTGATTAGTAAATTATGATTTTGATTGTCAATGCATTTACTATAACATATTAATGCAACTATTGTAATTGTAATAATGCATCAATATTAATTAATTGAATTAGAAAAATTAATTAAACACTTACAGTCATGAACAACACAGGCCCTGTGAACTTTGTATGTGGCTTTGACTCCCAAAGCTCATGTGCTCTAATCATGCTTTTCAGGAGATATTTACACGACATTCTATTCTTGATGCTCTCAACATCAACCAAATTTTCCAGTATTTTGGGCTTTATATATCCATCTGCTGGTGTCTCGATGAATACACTCTCAATCAATACCATAAAGTTTGTCTTAAACCAAATCCCCCCCTCCTTATCCGACAGCATTGCGCTGATTACATCAGCAATTTTTATGCTCCACTTATCCTTACCCATCTTTTTTACCCACTCATCCAAGGCCTTGCTGCCTGCATTTAATTTTTCCCTGTGTACTTCGGTTATCCCTTTTGGAAATCCAAATGTTAGGCACACATCATGCTCGGTTATATGAATTTTTTCCCCAGAATTCAATATTAGGCTGCAGGTTACTGGTTCAAAAATTTTGACACACCAATACCCCATCCGCATTGGTATTTCTTTCACTTTCATATCTATAAATGTTCCAAAACCTAACTCTTTTATAGCATTTTTTTGCTTTTGATTCAACTGTTTAAGGGACTTTACATACTGTCTTGGACTAGACCTATAACCAAGTATTGGGTATTTTTTATTTTGGTTTTCATTCAAATCACACCCTTCTTCTATTTAGTCATCACTTTCTTGGTCTACTTCTTCCTCAATTTTCCATTTTTTGCTCTCTGATATCATACACATTCAAAAAATTAATTTGCTAGGTTTTAAAAAATAACTCATTCATAAAATATGTAGATTGTTACTGTATATCAATGCATGTATATAAGACACATCAATGCAATGCTAATACAGATGATATTATCAATATACTCAAATACACTAAAATTCAAGGACATTTCAATTAATGCATATATTTTTTCAGTTTAACTGCAACATATTTTCTTTTGTCATTGCATATTTAGAGTAAATTTCTTGCTACAATTAACTCTTATTACATAAAAACCAAATTTAAATTGTTAATCCTAGTTAAAATATTAAGCATGTAATTGCAGATAATTATTATTACTTAATGCATATATATAACATAAATAATTGCTATTTTAGTAAATCTAAAAAAAACAATACAGACAGACAACATTTTACGAGTAACCTACTGCAAATATGTTTAGCCTACATTTGCAAAATATTTACATTTGTCAATGCATATTGTAATATAATGACAAAATCAATTGAAATTAAATTTTTTTCAAGTTTACTTTGATGGTAACAGTTACAAATCTAAAGTAACTAAAGCAATATTATATAAGTCATTAATGCACATATAGAGTATTTGATATTGTATATAAATAAATACATTATCATCGAAGTAATGACAATGCAGATTTACATTGTTACTTCAGGTATATATATATAACATAACTCAATGCAATTTTGATACAGTTATTTTTATCAATACAAACAAATACAAATATTTTAAAAAAAGTAAATGCAAATATTTTTATCATATATGTGAGACATTTTTTCATTTGTCACTGCAATATGAGATATCATGCTAACATTTTTTCAAATTACTAAATTTGCAAGTAGAACTTTGTTTGTCACGGTAAGTGTTCTAAACCTATTACAACAAATTCATTTGACACATTAATGCAAATGTATAGTTTTTGTTATAATATAATGAATTTTAAATTATATTAAACATACAAAAATAATAGACTGCAATTTTTTATTGAATATCAATGCTATATTATATAATTTATTGATGCATATTATCATATCGTCATTTGTGAACTCATATAATAATCTATGCAATTTTTTATCATGAATTAAAGCAGAAAAATATCAAGCATAGATGCAAATACAAAATCACAAACGAAGCACTGTTCTGTTTCTCATTTTTTTTTTTTGAAAATTCTTCCCATACAATGTTGTTCGCAATATAGTACTTATAATAACTGGCAAATTTCTACTATATTTCGCATCGTATTTCACATTATTAACCACATTTTGTAAATGACAGGTAACCATACCTTGCTTCTCTGGTGTTTTTTGAGCAATTTTGTTTCGAGCCATGTTCCACAGTCTACAACCAACAATTTGTAACCAAACCAGAACTATCAAAAAAAAAACCTCAACACATTAGGGTTCAAGCGTTCAGTAAACCGACGAATGGCAGACGAAAAAACCGCTCAAATGCGTTAATTTACTAATAATACAGTGCGAAATTATACCTTGATACCGGAAACTTCGACGTTTACAAAATTTTTTCTAATCGCACATGAATGTCGGAGTATTAACGACGATTTCTGAAGAAATAGGGTTGAAAATTTTGCAGAGCGGTTTACTGATTTTTTTCTGGATGGAAATTGTTTATGTTACCAGAATTAATTCGAAATGCATATCCCTGGTTAAGATCGTGCGCAAAATTCAAGGGATACCGAATTAATGCGGTAGGTTTCCATTACAATTTTGGACAATTTTATCCTTACTTTGCAAGTTTATTATATTACCGAATGCAGGTTTTTAAAAACAGACCCAAAATGATCTTAACCGTTCATATCTTGTTTTTAATGGCCCAGATTCATTATCATCTCCCATCTAAGGGGGTACTTGTCACTTTAACGCACCCCTATATATATATAAATATATATATATATATATATATATATATATATATTCTGCTTTCTTCTTCTTCTTTTTTTCAGACAACTAAAGTGCCTATTTTCTAAAAATTTCACAACAAGGATACTACTAAAAACACTTTTGGTAGGAGTGTTACCCCCCTCCCAACTTTGAATCTAACATTGTCCTCAATGTTATGGAAGAATCAGAGTAAGATTAAGCCTCTAGAGATGGGACGTGTATGGGAAATTAGCTAACATAAAGCAGGTATACACAAAGAAATAGTCTCAAGCTCAAGATCTAGGTGCAAGGATAAATTCATATGAAGCACAAGAAACTCTGAAGGCACAAAGATCAAGTGATGGCCTTAATCATTTCTAAGGGTAGAACTCATTCTAATTTCGCCTCAAACAAGCTTAATCTCAAGGTAGGTAGCATTTCACACTCAATGTTGAAAAGTTTAGTACCAGCTAAGCTCAAGCATACATCCAGCATATCAAGTTTTCAGAAACAATGACAAAAGGAACTTTGCCTTGCAAACTAGATGCTAATGTATAGAGCTAAACTCGAAAAGCAAAAGAGAATTGATCCTCAATTTACTTAATCATCACCGCTCATGCATAGGGAGGAAAGACAAGAAATAAGGGCATCATCAGGCAAGAAGGAGAACAAGTAATAGACATAGCAATATTATTAAAACGACCCAAAAGACTTCATGCTTTAACGCATCACTAGCATTAAGGGAAAACAAAACAACAAACAAACTTAAAACATGCAAACACCAAACAAACTAAGAAAACTTAACCAAATAAAACATTGTTTTTGAAGCAAAAGGTGGGTTCAGAGGGGACCCTATTCATCATGTTGTCGCCCCAGCGTTCTTCTTGGATCTCTTGTTGTGGCTTCTTTCTTCAACAACCTCTTGTTCTGCTTCTTGATAAGCAGCAGCACCTTATGCATCAGCTTAAACCCACGCAGCAGTTTAGCCTGTTTGGCCTTGACCTGCAGTAGCTCATTCTACAAATTTTCCAGTGTGGCTTCATCTTCGGTAGGCTTCTTTCCTTGCGCTCCGGTTTGTGCTTGAGCACGCCTCTTGCTCAGGTGCTGAATGTTGAAATAGCTCTTTGCTATGCTTCGAGGCTCATCTGAGTGGTAAGGGACTCCAGCTTTCTTGCACAATTCTGACATCAGCGAGGGGCAAAACAATGGCCCATTCTTCTTGGAAGCCTGGAAAGCGATGAAGGCGATGATGAAAGGTGCAATGTCAATTGGGTCTCCTCTCAGGATTGCTGCTGCCATCAACATTCTGTCCTGACCCACCAAGGTGTTGTGGGTGGTTGAACTAATCCTGTTTCTCAAGATGGATCCAAATGTTAGCTTCGGTCGAAAGGAAACTAGAGAGGACAAAGATATTATCCTTTGTTTCATCAACCCACTGGGCACCCTACACAGTCACAACACGCAAGGCTTCATCTAGTTGCTCCTTTGCGGCAGAAGTGAGCAAGTCCATAAACTCATCAGGCTGTGGGGGATGAGTTCCATAAATTGTGTGCATAGTTCTAGGATTCAGAATCACCTTCTTTCCCCTCACGGTTGCCCTTAGCTCATATTCAACTGTGGTGGACTGCTCATAGTTCGCGTAAAACTCTCTGACTAGAGCAATGACTGGTGGGGGCTGTATTCCCACAAACGACTCCCATCCCTGATTTTCAATGCTCTTTACCACCTCTTAGGTAATTTTGTCAGATCTCTGAACCTTCTCTCAAGTAGAAACTTTCGGTTAGCAATTTCTTGCATCCTGGCTTTGTAGGGAGCAGAAGAAAACTTGGGTATCTTCTCAATCTCTTCTGTAGATAATTCCACCACCTTTGCTTTTCCTCTCTTAATTTCTTTTCGCTTTGCCTTGTCAGCTGATGTTGGTCCCGGTTTATCAGATTGTATAACGTTACGCAGCGGAAATATTGAACTTATAAGTCTAACTTGCACTCTGTCCTGCTGGTTGCTCAGCTGACTGGCTGACTGGCTGGTCAGCTGATAGCTCAACACTTAGAATATTTTAAGCCTAGTTTGCACAGTTATCAGTTTTCAGATATACACCAGCACTTGAGTGCTGGGTTTCAAATACAAATTTAAATACTGAAAGCAGATAAAGGCAAAGGATTTTTATAGTGGTTCGATCAACTGATCTACGTCCACTCTCCAGTCGACTCACTGGAAATTCACTATAAGAGTAATCCGGTACAAAGTTCCTACGATCTATCTCCAGCTGGTAAATGCCCCGTCTACCAGTCCACTGGATCAACCGCTCCCGGTCCTTGTCCTTCTTCAACTCTTGTCAGATGGATGGAGTGCGAGCACGTCACTTCAACCTCCTCCTCTGACTGGTTGGGTGTTGAGTTCTCCCAAGAACGTAAATCCTCTACGGCAAACTGCCCGTAATAACTCAAGAGCTGGCTGGCTCTAGAGCTGCTATGTTCTTCCTCAGAAAGAGAAAGAACACCAAGTGAGGTCTAAACTTACAAGCAGGAAGCTTGAAGTCTCGTGTTTGAAAGATATCAACACACGGAAAAGCTTTAAAGAAAGCCTCGAAAGATGCTTGCTTGCTTGCAATGAATGTTCGTTCTTTCGGTAGTTGGAGAGTATTGAATGTTCAGGATGCAAGCGTGTAAACCAGTGTGCAAGCGTGGAAGCCGCTTAAATGTTGGTAGCTCCGACCTATTTATAGACGCAGGATCCCATTCAAATTTCTAGCCGTTTGGACACATCCGGAATGGGTCTCTGTCCTCGGATGTACTTCAGACGGCGCCAGGTAGGAATTTCAGGAAAATGCCATACCTGTGTCTGCTTTTTCTGACACAGACCTCTTTGTGTCAGAACGGCATTATTTCGTCAGTACGAGGAATCGCAACTGGTGTCTTGAACTGATAGACTTTAAGGTATCCTCCCTTAAAGTCATACTTTGTCAGTATATTCCTCAGACGAATCTTCTTTTTGTCTCTAAGACTCTGGGAGAGCGAATCTTAAATTCTGCTGGTAACATCCGACTGGTAGAACATACTGGTGATCTTGTGCTGGCAGTCTCTGCTGGTGACTTAGCGCTTGCACAATCTTAGTCTACCAATTTGTCTGATGTTAACCCTTTCTTGGAATCTCCCATGACTGGTGGCTTCCCCGCTGGTGAATAGTGTCAGCCAGAACACATATTCTGCTGGTAGGATTTGTCAGCCTCCTGCTGGTGAAATCCTCCCAACTGGTGAACAGTAGCCAGTCATTAGCTCTTGACTCCACGCTGATGAACAGTGTCAGCATGGGTCTGTCAGTCGTCTGCTGGTGAAATCCTTCACCAGGTAAGAGATTCTCATGCTGATGAACAGTGTCAGCATGAGTCTTGATCAGCTACGACTTACAACTCAAAAGACCTAAACAGGACTTTACATTTGAGACTAGAGCTATTCTAGAGACAAACTGACGCTGGTTGGACTTAGGATTTGATCCACCAAAACACTTAAACACCAAATCAAAGATCTAAGCTATCAACTGGGGAAGGGAAACTTTGATAATTTTCCCAACAGCTGAAGACTTCGAACTCTCCTCGGTTTCCTTGACTGCCACAACTTTCCTACTTTTCCCTGTCTTCGAGTTCCTTGGTATTTCCTCCTTGTCTTCTGGAGTTTTGGCTTGCTTCCTCTTCTTTGCACGAGTGTCCTTCTTCTTCTCTGGAACATCCTCTTTCTCAGCATTCTTTTGTTCAGCCGTTTCAGACTCAATCGATTCAGATGCAGTAGCATCTGTCTGAGTTATTTCCTCCTTAGTTCCTGAATCTTCCTTTTCACCCATATCAGACAGCCGTTGTTCTTCAGAATCTTCCTGGTCAGCGTTTTATTCTTCTTGGTCCTTGGATTTGCTTTCTTCAGACACCTATTCCTCTTCAGTTTCTGTCGGTTGGTCATCAGTAGGGTCTTGAGCACTCGTGCCAGACCCTTCTTGAACTTCTATTTCAGCTCTAGAAGTGGCTGCTTCAACCCGATCCATCAAGATTTTGTGCTTCTTTTTGGTGCTCTCAGTCCTAGATTTCTTTTTGGGCGCATCAGGGATAACTACGGGATTCTCTGCACTGGTGGGAGATAATTTGGCATTCTTCTGGGCCATGATAGCCACGGCTGCCTTGCTAGACCTCCGTAGCCCTTACATTGGTTCCTTCTTTTGGGTCTTTAGCTTACCCTTGGATTTGGATGTGGTTGGACTAGGCTCTGGGGATTCGATTTCCATTTCGGGCCTCTTCTTTCCACTCTGCTTTGTTCTCATCTCTGGTTCTACAAATAGTTCCAAAGTCAGAAATCCCTCAACAAGATCAGACCCTTTACAAAACCTTTACTCACAATTTCAAAAGTTCTATCATCCAACTAAGTAATCAGTAGTAAGATATATGCCCCCCCCCCCCCCAAAAAAAAAACTTTAAACTTCACCCGCAATTTGTCACAGATAAACACACCAAAATTACAGGTCAGGGGCATATTCAAACTCCAATAAACATAAGTTGTCAGATTTCTTGTCAGAACTACTGCATGTAACTAGCATAGATCTTCATAAACTTCAAATATTATTTTCACCCAGAACATGTAGTTACAGAGTTTAAGAGACATGCTACAAAAATTTCTCTAAAAACAGGCACAAGTGATTCAACATTGTAAAGCACCAAAACTTTCAAAGCCATACCCGACATCTTGTATGTGAATCTCTCTTTTTTCAAACTTGTTTAGCAATACTCAGGACAAAATATTAAGAATGAGAGAAGAAAACTTACCTGTAAGATGACAAAAACTTCAAGTTCAAAATATAGTTCTTCCCTTGATCTTCGTCCGAAAGCTTAAGATGGTAATGGTATGGGTTGTTTCTCTTAGATTGCACAGTTTATAAAGAGAGCCAAATTAAGCATTAACCTGCACGAATAATAAGGAAACTCTTCGAATTTCCTTGATAAGACAGAATTAAATTTAAAAAAGGTAAATTAGCTAAAAACTGTCATTCGCAGGGATGATTCAGCAACTCTCTCTCTTTCAACGTCTCTTTTTTGACCACGCTACCCTTGCTACAGTTTTTTATCTCCCTTTACCAACTGTAATTTCTTTTTTTTTATAAAACCTAGACTCACAATATTAAACAGAAAGAAACTGCAAACATAAAGAAAAATGCTAACTATAACTCAATTAAAATCTAACTCACCATATATTCATGCTATTCATAGGTTGTAGCATAACTCCTTGATAAGCTCGTAATTTAACTCACTTATCTATCTTATTTTCTATTATTCTTTTATAGTTTTCTTGAGTTTATTGGTATAATTTGGGCATGAGTCTATATTATGAGGTATTACGCATGACATGGTGTGTTTTTACAGGTTTTAGGCCAAAATTCATTGGAAATCTGTACCAAAAGCATTTGATGTTCAAAGGAACAGTCATTAATAATCCCACACATGTAATTCGACCTAATGGAGCATGGAAATAGAAAGATTTTAGAATTATCTTTCCAATGCAACTAGAATCGGGTCAATCGGAGTTCGAGAGCAAAAGTTATGGCTAAAACCGTGAGACATCGCAGAAGGAGCGAGAAACGACCAAGTCTAGAAAAGTGGAGGTCACAGTATCGACCGACGTGGAACCCACGTCGACCAATGTGGAAGGATGCTTCGACCGACTTGGATGCATATCGACCGACGTGGAAACCATATCGACCGACACAAAAAGCTGGAGAGAGAAATTCGATTTATTTGAATTATATCTTATTTTTAGCCCTAGATTTGATTAGATACACATCCACCTCTATATATACCTATTTAGTTTCGAATTTTCAATAATCTTTTCATAATCTTTGATTCTGCAATCGAGTTTTTAGAGTTTTGAGAATTGGAAAACACAAAACCCTTTATTTTTCTTGTAAGTTATTTACTTTAATGCAATTTAATATGTTTTCTTTTGGATTTCTATCTGCTATGACTGGCTAGAAACCCAAGCGGGTTCTAGGGCAATGAATGATTAATCTTGAACGCATGTTTAATTAATTAACTCAAACTGCATGGTTTTGAGTTCCTGATTTAATTGTTAGAGTCTAGAATTGATTTAAGATCGAGAGATAAAATTAATTCTAGGTTTATTGTAGTTAATCAAAGACCGAGAGGGAAAGATTAATAATAGGAAAAGAAATTTGAATACAGTTAATTTCTGTCTTAAGGGAAGATAATAAATTGTAGGGATTAAATCCGTAGATTCAATAAGGTTGATTATTACTTTGTTATTGAGCCTCTACCTTTATAGTATTTTTCTGATTTCCCACCAATGCGAGTTAATTGATTTTACATGTTTTCTGATTAATTGTTCGCCCTAGAGTCTGTGTTCTTTAAATTCGCTTTCAAAACCCTTTAATTTCAGATTCTGTTATCTTTACTTTTAAAACCAAAAATCCTGAATTTCTATTTACTCAAACAATGGATTTTAGTATCATAATTAGTACATAGGATAATTTCCCCACACCATTCCCTTGGGTTTGACATTTGAGTTTACAAATTTTATTTGCCTCTGTACTTGCAATTTATCTGTGGATTTTACAGTGATAAAATTGGCACCGTTGTCGGGGAGTTGTTAGATATTATCTTGTTACTAATTCATTCTAGGATTTTTTGGATTGTGTTTTACTTTTTCTGTTCGTGCGTGTGTGTGTTTTGTTTTTTTTTTCGATTTCGTTTGACGCCTGCTCGTGTCGATCAACATAAAAAACTTCCGCGCGTCGATCAACACTTCCCAGTATTGGTCAACATCGATTTGATTTTTGTCCTATTTTCGTCTCGTGTTCATGCAAAACCTGAGAAAACAAACAAAAATGAAAAAAAAATCAAACTGCATCGATCGACACGGGAGATGTGTCGATCAATGCGGAAAAGTTTCTGCATCGACCGACGCGGCACGTGCGTCGGTCGAAACAAAATACACAATTCAACACCAACACACACACACAAATAGAAAAATTAAATTAAATAAAATAAAACTCAATCCAATTAATCATTCAACAAATTAGTAATAAGATAAAATCTAATAATTCCTCGGCAACGACACCAATTTGATCACTGCAAAATTCGCAGATTAATTGCAAATACAGTGGCAAATAAATTTATAAGATACCCAGAGGTAGTCGAACCCAGATGAATTGTGTAACAAAACTATCTTATATACTAACTATAGTTTTAAGATTTATTGTTTGAGTAAACAGGAAATTGGATTTTGGTTTTGGAATTTAAAGATAACAATGCAGGAATCTAAAGGGTTTTGAAAACAAATACTCCCTCCGTCCCACCTCAATTGTCCCACTTTCCTTTCTCGTCCGTCCCACCTCAATTGTCCCACTACTTAAAAAGGAAATTTTTTCACACTCAACAATAAAATATTAATTCCACTCAACTTACTTTACACTCATACTCCTTGGTTATTGTGCCCAAAGTCACCGGGACAATTCAGCCGGGACGGAGGGAGTATAAAGAGACACAGATTCTAGGGCAAATAATCAATCAGGATACATGCAAGATAATCAACTCAGCAATGGTGGAAGATCAGATTAAAATACTACAATTCCTTTGTTGGGAAATTATAGCCTAGGTTACTATTATGTGACTATATATACTTGGTTAGTCTGAAGAACACAATAATAATCAACCTGAATAAATATATAGATTTAATTCCCTACAATTGATTACTCTTCCTTTTAATACAGAAAACCAAGTATATTCAAATTCCTCTTCCTATTATTAATCTTCTCCTCCCGGTCTTTCGATTAACAATTATGAACATAGAATTAATTTCATCTCTCGATCCATCATCAATCCTAAATTCTATCAATTAAATCAGGAATTGAAACTATGCAATTTGAGTTGATTAATCTAGCATGCAAACATGATTAATTACACATAGCCCCTAGAGTTTCTAGCCACTCATGATGGAAAGAAACACAAGAAACATATTATTGAATTGCATAATGTAACTTACAATAAAAAGTAAAGATTGTTCAAGTCTTCAATCTTGAAAAACTTGAAATAAACATTAAAGCTTGCTGAATCCTCTCCAAAATAATTAAAACATCAAAAACTACAACACTCCAAGAGAAGACTCTCAAGACTCGAGCAGAACCAATATTTATAGAGGTAGAGGTGTATAATTTGGGATCTTGAGCCAAAAGTATGATTTAACCAATTAAATCTCGAAAATTCCTTTTCTACCTCCGCGTAGGTCAATATGAACCTTGCATCAGTCGACGTGGATCTCCTTCCGTCGGTCGACGTGGCCTTCACGTCGGTCGAAACAAAGACCTTTTTCCCCTTTTCGATCCTTCTGCGCATTCTCACGGTTTTGACCATAACTTTTGCTTCCGAACTCTGATTGACCCGATTCTAGTTGCATTGGAAAGCTAACTCAAAGATCTTTCCATTTTCATGATCCATTAAGCTCAGATTCCATGCGTGGAAGAAGTTGTGACTGTTTACTTGAACATCAACTGCTTTCGGTACGGGTTTCCATTGAATTTGGCCTAAAACCTGCAAAAACATACCATGACAACCATAATACCCTCTAAAATATACTAATGCTCAAAATATATAAATAAACTCAATAAAACTAAATAAACACTTGAAAATAATATAGATAAGTGAGTCAAAATCCGAGCTTATCAAAGGGCAGACCTATTTTATAGAGGATTTTCTTCGGCATTAAGAATTTCTACCCATTAGACACACAAATCCAATCGTTAAACTCTTGGAAAATGTTGTCCAATCGTAGCCCGTGCCGTAGGTCTCCTTCTGCTCTGCTACATCAGTGTACTATACACTAACTTTATGTCAAGCTAAGTTTCAGTCTGAGGGATCCAAGTTTGGATAACCTCGTATGGACTTTCACTTGGGCATGTATATGCCTAAGTCTGGCCGAGCTTCGATATCTTTCGAATAGCTCTTGCTTTAAAGGTAGAGGCTCTTATACTGACTTCCCAAGGTCAGTATAGCTTAGCCCTCATACTAACTTCCTATAGTCAGTATGGTAGACCCTCATACTGACTGTCCACAGTCAGTACAGAAAACACCCTCATACTGATTTCTCCTGATCATTATAGATAACCCACATACTGACTTCTCCTGGTCAGTATGGAAAACCTTATACTAAGTGTTCCAACTCAGTTTTGGTTAAGGCTATACTTGGTGGAAACAAGTTTCAAGGCATGCAGGTTGTCAGTTCTCAAGCATTCACTTTTGCTCGGTGTTCAGCCTAAGTTCTATTACAACTCGATTGATCCTATACAAGGATTACAATTTAGAACTCTAGAAAGTGAAAAACTAAGTAAGATGACTTACAATCTTTGACCCACCAAAACACAAAAAGTAAGGAAGGATTTCTCAAACAAAAATTCTAACATGTAACATTATGTTCGGAATAAGATAATCGTAGTAAAATTGAATAATGCAATACTTAAGACTAAATAATGTAACATCATACACATGATATGTAATACTGTAATATTAATAAAGACAATTAGATAATGGAGAGCGATGAATATAGATAGTACAACATAATATATCATTACATTATTCTTTATATTATATTGCATTATCTATGTTATCGTTCTGCATAATCTAATTTTTCTTATTACCTTATTAATGTTACAGTACTTTTATATATATCATTACATTATCATTTTCATTATGTTACATTATTTAGTTTTACTACGAATATATTATTCCGAACATATGCAATATGTATTTCGTTTGAAAGATAAATAAGTTATCTTTAATTTGATATATAATATGTGAAAAAATAATTTAAATTGCTTGAGTTATTATTATTCAAAGTTTTATAAAAATTTTAGAGGAGTGAGAAAAATACAAATTTGGGGATGTGTTTCATGCTTCACGTGATTACTAAATTGTGGGTATCAAAATTACGACTCTGCCCAAATAATGTAGTATGTTTTATTAGATAATGCACCAAATTTTTTTATTTTCAAATTAAATAAAGATCGTCCAAATTTTAATCTAATGGTTGGATTTTGGCCTCATATAACATAGGGGAGATGGGTAATCATATAATGTATCCATATATATATATATATATATATATAGGGGAGTGATCACATGAGAACTTCCCTTATCATGTGAATATAAGAATCAATCTCGGCCATCCAAATTGGTGATCCAATGCTCAAGGCTAAATAAATCTCGTCTGCATTATAGTGTAGTAAAACATGCATTGAACGGTAATTTTGTAATATTTTTTTCTCTCCTCTAAAATCATCCTAAATCTTTAAATGATCATAATTTCTTCGATTTACATTATTTTTTCATGTATCATATATCAAATTAAAGGTAATTTAATTATCTTTCAGATGAAATCCCTATTGCATATGTTTCGATTTAAAAATCATCGTAAAAAAATGAAAATTAGTGATTATATAAATAATTCTCGTAACACGAATTCTTATATAATGAATGAAATTGCACAATATAATGCATGAAGTTATATTATATAATGCAGAATATGATAGATAAAATGCAATATGTTTTTTCCTGTAAGATCAACAAAAAAAACTAAAATTCATTATCTTTGCATACTGTAGAAAATGTTATTGTTAGGTATGGATATAGAAATTCCACCCTTAATTTGATGTTTTGATGTGTCGAAACTACATACCAAAGTCTAAGTCTTAGAGTTATTACCTCATGTAATTCTTGTATAGGATGATCGAGTTGTAATAGTCTAGGAGAAGAAAACCGTCAAAAACTGTGGAACAGTTTTTGAAGTGGAAGCCGTCCAGACGAGAAAACTATGCAGAGTAATGGACATGAAAAACTGTGCAGAAGTTTTTTCAACTGTCAAGAAGCGTATAGCAAAGAAAATTGTGGACACAGTTTTCATAAGGAAACTGTCGAAGAGGCGCTCACAGTTTAAGACCAGGACAGTTTCACGTCAAAGTAACACGTGAAAAGCAAGATGCCGAACAGTCAAAACTCAACAATAGGGAACGAAGAAATACTCAGTTATGACTGGAATACAACGTTGTTCGAGTCTAACACATCAAGTACAAACTGGCCCTACAAAAAGCATAGCAGTGATTCAAAAAAAGCAAAGGAGCAGGTATACTTTACAAAAAATGATGGACACTGATTGGACATCCTTCGAAATGTCTCTACCAGATATTTTCAAATCTCCAGAGAAACGTTGCGAACTATGAACCTCGATTCACGAATTACGATTCACGACCAACATACACCTGAAGAACGCTCATAAACTCTGCCGAATTTAAAGCTCAAAGCATTAAAAGCTTTTGAGTAAGAAGGCATTAACTCCGTGGTTCATTTATTGAACACGAGGCTTTATTGCTTAAGGAATCTTCAGAGATTCACCGTGTGACCTTTGTGTACACGAGGATTAAGTCTTTTGACTCATTCTATTTTTCTTAGTGTTCTAGCAGCCTGATTCTCTGAGGAGAAGAAGGAAATTACGGGCTTTTGCCAACTAACATACGTTCTGAGAAGAACTCGACCATCCACCCACCGGAGAAGGAGAATGGAGGTTTGTACTCGATCCATTTCCGACGACTGCCAGTTCTAAGGAGACTTCAAGGTGCTACCTGGCTTCGAGGAACTGAAGAAGAAGTGAAGAACAACTGTCTGGGCGAGTGATCCATTCTGCTGTGGACAGTGGTCTCTATAGCATTTGGGTATAGATCGTGAGGATTGTATCGTCATTACTTAGTGAATTTCCAAATTAATTTTCGAAGAGTGGACGTAGTTTTTAAGTCTCCGAACCACTATAAATATCCTGCATCATTTACAGCTTTTATTTACTTTACGCACCATACAGTTCTCGATTGTGTTTTGAAACCTTCAACACTTCTATGTAAATGTTGAAGTGTATAACTATTGACTGCATATAACTGTAAACTGAACTGTTGTTTAAAACTGAGTCGTAAATTGAAACTGAATTGCCTGCATTAACAGTGCAAATAACTGTTTTTATACTTCCGCTGCACATTATACGTACTCTGATCAGGGACAACAGTTATAGTTGTTATAAAAGTTGATCATACATTACTTATTTTTAATTATGTATTTTTTTTGTTATATTATATAAATGTATATTATTATATGATATAATGCATGTTTGTTAGGGATATAATGAATGTTTGCTAGGTATATAATGCATGTCGAGGTCAAAATAATGTGGTTCGCGGAGTATCGATACAACTTAAAAATGAAGTTCACACGATAAACATTCAGATATTCATTCTAACAATAATTTTAAATAGTTTGATGCACAAATAAGAATTTATATATGACAAGAATCTTTGAGAAAATTAATAATAGATATGTTTCAATCTTAAAGATTAGATAATTTTCCTTATTTATAATTTTCTTTATTAATTGAGATATTTTCCATGCCAATTTTGATATGAATATCTTATATTTAGTGCATATAGTTCTATTTTTCTCTCTCTTAAAATTATAAATATCATAATTCTCTTAATTTAAAATTATTTTTAATGTACCAAAATAATATAATTTTATTATTTTAAAACTAAGTCTCTATTGCACATGTTTAGTGAGAGTAAACTATGTAACTAATAAAAATTATTAATCTTATGCACAAATCAAATAACTTATGTATTATAATGAAAGTAAAATAATTTTGCTTTAAAATAAAAGTAATACATAATAGTTCCGATTTAAAAATCATCGTAAAGATAAAAAATAGTGATTATATGCATAATTCTCGTAACAGTACACGAATTCTTATATAATGAATATGATAGATAAAATGCAACATTTTTTTTCAGTGAAATTATCATTCATCATTATATTTGCACTTGTTAGTTATGCATTATATTATGATATTAAGAATAAAATATTGTCTATGTATTGCATGTGTGTAAATCTAATTTATGATAATCGCCAATGATCGATTTATAATCCATTGATTTTAATGTTCAATCGACAAATAATTTTATTTTATTTTAATTTACAATAAAACACATTGATTTTTTAAAATGTCAAATTTAAATGAAGCTTCTAGAAACCGAGACAAAGAAAACTTAACCACAAATGAATAAAATACTGAGTATATACTCTAGATATTATAAAAATATGGGAAGGTCTTGAGTTAGGCAAGCCTAAACGATTTAGGCGGGTTTTATCCATTAACTCAAGCCCAAACCCATATAATATACCCTATTTGGGATTGGTAAACCCATTTGGGTAGGATAAAACCCGCCTAAACCGTTTAGGCCTGCCTAACGCAAGTTTTTGCTTAAAAATATGCTTTCTTCTTTCCAGTAGAATAAATTCTTTTATCAATTCGGATCAGCATTATTTTAAAAAAATATTAATTTTTCATACTCAATAATAAAATATTAATTATAGTAAAAAAAAAAAAGTCGGTCTTTTCCGTTGAAAGAAATACTCTAGAAAAAGTCAACCCTCTATCAATTTCAAAGGTGAAGAAAACAACAAAATCTAATCTAATCCCAACTCCCACCCAGCTACGCCTATTCCCTTATCAATTTTCTTTCATATTCTCTATTTTTACTACACTAATCTGCTCGAACGAGTTCACAAATTCTGAAATTCCTGATTTTCTCGCATTGTACTTCGTCGGTTTTGCAGCTGGTGAGCAATTCATCTTCTCTACTTGTGATTTCTTGTTTATTTATTTGATTTGTTCAATGGTTTGAGTTTACTGTCCTTTTCTTTAAACAATTTGAATTTTGTTGAAGTCCTGGTGCGAATTTGTGTCGTATATCTTTTGTTTTTTTCTGTCTTGAATTGGTTTGTGCTTGTGACTTTGTGAGTTTTCGATTATTTAGTAATCTAGAGAGGTTTAGTACGCAACATTTATGTGCAGGACTCTTTTTCTGTTGCTGGTAATGTATTGGCAAACTATATTTTATTTTCAATTTCTTTGTTGTTGTGGATGGTATGATTTGACAATTGAATTGGCCAGTTGGTTTTAATCTCAGAAACTTGTCGTGTAGCATCTCAAGATTCTGTCCTATCGCGAAAAAAGAGGAATTCTTAGTTGAGTAACTTTTAACTTTGTTCTCGATTCTGGAATTGGCAGATATGCAGAGCCAACTTGTTTGTAGTGGCTGTAGGACCGTTCTTCTCTACCCCAGCGGAGCTACCAATGTTTGCTGTGCAATTTGTAATATGGTCACTTCTGTGCCACCACAAGGTAATGATTGATTACTTTGCTCACATAATTACAGGATGTAAGTCATGGATATTCATAGAAAAATTATTGCTAATTGATGGAAATGGGAAGAAGGAATAAAAGTGTGTTAGCTTTATGTATTAAGCAGCAGTACTTTTGTATATCATGCCCTTATGTTCTTTGTTGCAATTTCAGTGACAGTCACTGCTCTCTCCCTCTATCCAGTGTAATTGAATCTAATCCACTAGAAAATCAACTCATTGTAACATCAAGTTATTAACCCAGTAGGAGCAATGCTCTTTGCAGAACTAGAGCTATTCACGACAAAGCATCATTGATGACATGGTGGTCTACTGTTTTACATATTAAAAATAATTGGTGTAGTTTCTCTTCTAGCTGTATTGTGTTTCTTGATAGCTGGATTGTATTGCATCATCTTTTTCCATGTTCTTTTTTTTTTTTTTTGCATATTATCATCTGACATGTATAGCTTGATGTCTTGTTTACACTGGCGAATCTAGTGTTTCTCCCTTCCATTTATGGGGATGTAAAAAAGCTAAAAAATGATATGATACATCATGATGCAAAAAGTAGTGCTCAAATCAGGTGGTGTTTTTTTAAGGATTTAAATGAGTTCTGGTCAACCAAAATCCAATTTAGTAGTTTCTTGTTGTTTTATTAATACAATATTTTGAGCAGTTATATCATGAAGATCTGAAATTCTTTCGATTTCAGCGAGGAGCATAAAAATAATTTGTAATTCTTCATAGAGATAGGAAAATATAAGCCCATTTATGGCCTCTTGGATCCCTGCCTAGCCAGCGTTATGCTGAATCTGGCCTCCTATTCTGAAATCGGGTGCATGCAGTTAGACTCTCATGTCGATCCAAAGGAATCATCCTATCCGACTTTTTGAATAGCAACGATGATTGTATAGTACTTACTACTTTCACTGGACTTGTAGGAAATTACTATAACAGAATGCTGAAAGCAAGAGACTGAATTTACACATACAATATATTTTTGTGTATTCCCTTGATGATTAGTGGTGTCCGTAGACAAGTGTGTAATTGATTATATTTCATGTTCCTGATGTTTTTGTTCTTGTATTAAGGTATGGAAATGGCTCAATTGATATGTGGTGGTTGTCGCACCTTGCTTATGCATGCTCGTGGAGCAACAAGTGTCAGATGTTCCTGTTGTCACACTGTGAACCTTGTGCCAGGTAGAAACCAGATAGAGATATTTACATATTGATTATTAATGCTATATATCATTTTCTTTTCTAACATTAAACACCATTGGTAGTCATCATTCTACTACCAAGAGCGATCACCCTTGTCGCTTAGTTGTTCATGCTATGGTGTTTTTCAGTTAATATTATCATCTCCTAATTACTTTTTAATGATGGTATGCAGCAGCAGCACCGCCTCCACCTCCACCTCCTAATAATGTTGCTCACATCAACTGTGGAAACTGCCATACTATGCTGATGTATCCTGCTGGAGCACCATCAGTAAAATGTGCAATATGTCACTTCATTACAAATGTGAATGTCAGTATCTTCTCTCTCTCTCTCTATATATATATATATATATGTGGCTATACCCTCGGTTACTTCTCTCTCGCCTGCATTTTCTAAAGAAAGAAAAGAACAATCTCTTTTTTCTATTATTTACCAGAGGTTTTAACTATTAAAGGACTTGAAGATATTTTTTCATATTGTTTCTGTAGTAACCGTTTTCTTTTAGACAACTACTTAGTTGATAAAAGCTTGGGGGTGGGAGAGGGGGAGAGACTATCAAATAAATGAATTTGTCTGATGTGGATAGGACATTGGAGGTGTTCTTTTATTACATAATAATGCTTGATATTGTACTTTTAAGGCACATTTACTCCTGGTTAAACTTCAACTATCACTACCACTTTTATTAGGTTTTATTCGATATACTTCTTCAATTTCAGTCTTTTCTGCTTTAGTTTATATTACAATTATTAAATTGTACCCTATAGGAAATATGGTTGAGTTTTAAATTTTTGTCAATAATTTATTTTTTTAATGAATTCCAAAAACATTTATGAACCGTTATTGGGTATAATCGATTTTACTTAATATTTATGAAATTAAAGTAAAGCACAAGAAACTGAAATTGAAGGAAAATATTAAATAAAAATTAATTGAATTGATAGTGAAACAAAGAAGTTACATATGTTACAAAGGATCTAAACTTGGTACTTAAGGTAATGTAATAGATGGGATACATACTAATTATATAGGTTAGTCCACTCTTTATTTTGATTGCTTAAATAATTTGAGTTTGTTGAATCATGTAATTCTTAAAATATTCTTACATGTTGTAAATCTAAGTTATCAGTCAAAGTAAATGCTCCCTTAGAGGTGAAAATGTGGCATTGCTTTGATATGCCCTCGTGGTAGGCCGTAGGAGAGAGATGAATTACTCAAGTGTTGAACAGGTATTGATATGCTCTTATCTTGTGGTTTAAATTCCAACATAGCAAAATTAACATCTTCTAGCAATTTTCAGATACATGCATTATTATCTTTTCATTACTATTAACCCGATCTATCTATGAAGCTTTATATTTCGGATGCAAAGTTAGGATTATAATTCTGTGTATTGACCTAGTCCCAAATCTCATTCTTGCTTCCTTTTTCTATTTTATTAGTTGTGACTTGTGACAGGTATGCTTGTTGCACGGAAACATGATTTATAGTAAATAAATCTTATTGTGTGTATTTTGTATATCATTCATTCTTATAGTAATATATTGAGATTCAAAAGAGTACTACAATGGAGAAAGGGTGATATCTCAATTATGAAAAACAATAATATACATTTTACTATTAAGTTAAGATAATTATTAATTTTTCAGCCAAAATGAGTACGCATTTCTTTTCTTCATGTTGAGTAATTTGATTTATAATATAGTGTCTCATGAAATTCTAATTTAGGCAGAATTCTTCATATTTCTTAATACTACTATTAATGTAATCACCAATAAATTAAAATTGAATTAAATTAGAAATTTTGTGTTTTTACATTCTTTCATGATAGTAATAGGATTATCAGGATGAAAATATTTAGGCATATGAAATATTTCCTTGTTGAGATGCTTGGCTGGAGTTGTACAAATGTTGTGCAGGTATCATTGAGTCTTTAAGTTGGAAAGATGGGATTTTAATAGGTAAATGAGGTGGAAGCTTGTAATGGTGGAAGGATTGAGATTCATTCTGCTTATCATACTAAAACATGATATATGCTCATAGTTGGAAGTTGTGGTGGATTTTGCGCTCTGGATCGAGTCTCTTTCATATTGCATGGTTTATCCATTTATTTATTTATTTTTTTTTTGCAGATGGGCGATGCGAGAGTTCCCATTCCTGTACATAGACCTGCAGGGAACTCCACTTCTCCATCAACGCAGTCTACCTCCATAGTAAGTTTGTTATCTTCCCTATATTGCCACAACATGAAAATCACTTATTGGATACATTTCATAAACTTCATTGGCTTGCTGCAGGCAACAACAGCCCAGTCCCATAATCAAACAGTAGTGGTGCAGAACCCCATGACTGTTGATGAGAGTGGCAAGTTGGTCAGTTCCTCTTTCAGCCCTCTCTTGGCACATTCTACAGTTCATACTATTGTTGCTGTATCGGATGTAATTGTGATGACTGATAAATTTGCGATTTGTACTTTCACAGGTGAGCAATGTCGTCGTCGGTGTCACAACATAGGGGTATCTATGTAAAGGGCTGCAAACAAGCATATAGAGAGATTCTGTGCATATTGTGGCTATGAGTAGTTGTAATATGGTCTTGAAAAATTGGTTGTGAAGTACCAGATGAAATTAAACTGGACTATTTTTGCACCATGTATTTGTTGTGTGCTTCATTTTGCTATCCAACAATTGTATGTTGTGCCTGCTTCTTAATTAGCAGAATGAGAAGTGACAATATATTTGTAACTAAAATGATGCTTGGTTTGCCTTTTGTTTATCTCAGCAGGGTGTAAATCGAATACAAGTTTGAATTCCACATGTATTACCATATCAAGTCTATTTTGAAAATAACTTATTGAATACATTCAAGGTTCACAAACTCATACAGATTTATATATTAATATTTAATACTCATCGATCATCGTTAAATTCCCAAGTGACCTGGAGTTTCACACAAACGTAACATTAGCTTGGAAACCCGAAAACTCTGAAGTGAATAATTGCCATAAAGAATGAAATGACGTTCCAAGGAAAAAGGCAAAATGAATGATAACAAATTTGTAAGCTTTACAACCAAGGCAGGCATGCGCTGTGACGGATTATAATTTGGAATGTTTGAAAGAAATGGGCTCTATTCATATTCTTCACATAATTAATCAAAAAAAAAAAAAAAAAAAAAAAAGTCCCCACCCCTTTTCTCAATCAACCTCTTTTCAGACCAACATCATTTGATTTCCCCTCCCACAGGTCCAGCCCATGTCACAGTTATATTTCAATAATCATGAAAATTATTAATATTAATATTAATATTAATATTATTACTAACATTTACATTAATGTTGATGTGTCGATAGATGAATCCATCTAGCCCCTTTCATCGGATCAACAAAATTCATGATGCACTACTAGTATTTATCCTCCACTCATCACCTGCTTCAAACTTTGTTTTATTTCATATGAGGTTTAATGCACTTTCCATGAATGCTGTCAGATCTTCATCTTCATCTTCATGATTTGTTTACAAAGGTATGTGGATTCTTGTTTTCTTTCAACAAAATCAGTTTGTTCGGATAATCACCATTTATTTTTCAACCACATATATCGATTAATGACTTCCACCAATATGGTGAAGTACGCGGAGATGAATACGAGAGATAAATATAAACTAATTCTAATTAATTGAGTAATTTAAAGCATAATATTTATTTTAATTGACAAATTTATTTTGATGTATGATAAATTGAATTTTAAAATTTCACTGTTATATATAATTTATAATAAATTACTAATAAAAATATATGGGTGATTAATATTTGTTGTACTCAACTTTAGTACTATTATTCTAGTATTTTATATTATGCCTGAGCTTGACGATATATTATTAAATATTCTATATAAATTGATTAGAATAGCAGAAACCATCGATTCTATAAAAATGGTTTTGTAAAGCTAATTTGAAAAGAATTCTTTTACTCAACTTCTAGATCATATTTTACATCATGTTCATGCAATCATTTTATCGTCGATTTGATGACGTGACGTGTGATGACTTTTATCATTTGTGGACTTAAAAATACAACCCCTGTGTTTTCTTGAAAACATAAAACACCCCATTGCTTTTATAGATTTGCTAAAAACACCCTGTGTCATGTTAATATCTGCAAATTATTCCCACTAATTTATAAAATTGTCGACTTTAATTTTTGATATACTATTTCTTGTAATATATAATGATTTGTTATCTACTACTTATTATGAATATTTTATACCACTTGACTGATCTCTTCATAATCTATTCATTAGAGTTGGGGATGAATGAATCCAATCCATTGCACTTTCCTTTTTTATTTCTCTCTTTTCCTCTAAATTAACGCTATAGTTGAATGCGTAGAAGTGTGATCCTATATCATACATCTATCTATCTACTTAGACTTTTCTTGGGATTTTTTTTTTATAAGAGATTATTAAAATTTAAATTTCTATTTTTTTAAAAAAAAATTGTCTAATCTAGTGACACCTAACTGTGTAACTTGGATTCTTCCTATGCTAGTAAATTTTCTTATTTTTAAATTCAAATATAAAATTATTAGAGCAGGGATTTCACAATAGTACTTGTGATAACACTTATATATTTTATCTTTATTTAATTTACCAAATGGTTATTATTATTATTATTATTGCATATTTAGGAAACCACAAGAGATTATAATAACAATAATAATAATAATAATAATAATAATACTAATAATAATAATAATTGTTATTATTATTATTATTATTATTTTAAATAGATGGTGGTGTTATTTTGATAAGGGAATCATATGCTTTGTTTGACGATCTTCTGATGTCCATACGTTTATACAGGGAAAATATATAATTTAAATGAAGCGATTGAGTTTTCTAAGAGAGTGATACTAATTATAATTTTCTTAATAAATTTAATGATATATATGATTTTTTATTGGTGCACTTATATATCCTATCTATATCTCTTCTTTTCTAGCCCAAATTCAATATTGATACATCATTCTATATATATATATATATGTGTGTGTGGTCATATTCAAATAAAAACTAATATTTAGGAGTGAATTTAGAACCCTCACTATGTTGTATGTGATATAATGAAGATATATCACACACTTTATAATGAGGATTCTTAAGCCATTCATAAAAGTGAGTTCTTATTTAAATATGACTGTATGTATGTATATATAATAGGACATTAATTAACACATTCCATGTGTTTTTTCAGGAATAACCGAGTGATGCATGCATGTGGCAAAAGTCCCACAATCCAGAAAAATGTACCACATTATTCACTTGTAATATTATAATATTTTATAAACAAAATATTATAATATGAGTGGATGGTTCAATCAAGGTTCCTACGTAAAAAGAATTTTTTTGAGAGGAGAGAGATCTTGGATTTATTCATTCTCTCTCCGAGTCCAACTCAAAAACATCAGTGGCTTTCTTTCGTCCCGACAAGAGAATACATAAAAAAAAAGAAAAAGAAAATGAAAAAGAAGATGGTCAATTCGTAAGGGTCAGAGCCGACAAACTTTAAGTAAGAAAATGATAAAGCATGTGGCTTTATTTAGATAGTGTAAGAAAAAGAAGAAAAAAGTTGCATCTGAAAAAGCATTTAAAATTGCATGCTTCGAATATTACTGGCGAAGATAGCCATGGAATCCGGGCGCGCCCTCCGCATGCATTATTTCTCTTAATTCTATCATATTCATATTCATATTCATAACAACACAATATATATATATATATATATATATATATATATATATATATATATATTCATAGCTAGCATGCATATATGTATTAGAATATCAACTCAGAATCAAATAGATTTAACAAGAGCAACTGATGCAAATATCTTGGTTAGGGTCACAACACGCAAGCATGCTGCAATTTCATTGATTAATCTTATAAAATGAACCTATTTTATTTATTTATTTTAATGTGTAGAATAAAATCGTTGAAAGCATTGATTCTTCTAGTAAAAGGTAAGACCCTGTAACGGTCACTTACTAATTAAATCTTTAATAAAAGGAAAAGCACATTGAAACATAATTAATGGTGTGATGATCCTCTAAATTAATTATCATTTACCTAACTAGACAAGGGTGGCATAGTAGTATCATTGTCGGCAAAGAAAATGATGAGATTAATTTGATTATGTAAGAAAAGCACTGGATTAATTGAAAGAGGAGCGGCAAGGAATGTGGATTGCATTAAAAATTTAACTTTAAAATTTAATGATTTTTTTCTTTCTTTTTCCAAAATATACAAGTGCCCATTCTTCCCCTATATTTTATGCATGACAAAATAATACTCTCTCTCTCTATATATATATATATATTTCCCACAAACTCTATAAATTCACATCACAGGTAGAGATAGTAGCAGTATAAATGAAACCCCATCCTTCACTTCAACCACAGAAATGAGGAAGAAAGAGAAGGTGGAAGAGTGAGACGGGCCATGCCTGGCTCCCTGTATGCCACGCGCCGACGTCGATCCCATCGGCAGATTGCCGGAGGCGGGCGGCGTATGAGGAGCCAAGCATGCTGCAAACCGCCGTCAACACTCTCTCCGCTCTCTGCTCCTCCACCACCATGCCGGTCGTAGCTCGCTAGCCTCATGGGAATGAGGTATTATTTTTTTTCTTCTTTTTTATTTTTTATTTTTTTTAATTTATTGGCACTAATGAAGAATTGGTTTGCATTGAAATTCCATATGTATTTTGTATCTTCCATGTTTTGAGTATTTTTTGCAGTTGCAAGGGTACTCTGATGGAGAGATATATAGTTTGAAAGGGTTGGGAGAAACTCAGACAAAATAAGATTGAACATGTTTCATTGCAGGAATGATATTAGAAACTCATCATTCAAATTGTATATTTAAACATTTGGATTTAATACCAGCTCTTCAAAAAAATGGATTTTAAAATTGGTTATTTGATCTCCTGTAACATATAGTTTTATTGTGTTCACCTCATAATAAATATTGCAATCTAGTAACTTTGCCTATCTATACATAAACGTGAATACGCGATATACAATGAAATTAAGTTATATATAATAAATATATAGTCCAAAAAGGGATAATACGCTACGTTAATTTGATGCTACTTTTGGAAAAGTTCTTGTTTCATCATATACAATAATGAGCAAGAATCATTTAAAAAATTAGGACCACAACGACCGAAATCTTGTAGCGTTGGAATAGTTGTATAAATTGCCCTTATGATTATTTTACTTGTTTTACCTATGATTAATGGGAAATAATTTTTCGGGTATAAGAGTTTACATAACTTTATTATATTAATATGAGGTTTTTTGAGTAGAGATGTTAATTTAGCTGAAGTCCACGGGTGACCCAATTAACCTGAGCCAAAATTTGGATTAGGATTGAGATATTAAGCAAAAAAAAGTTTTAACCAAATATCACGAGACTGAATAATCCGAGACCCGATAGGATTGAGTTCGAAAGTTGACGGGTTAGCCCGATTGACCTAATTAATTTTTTATTAATAATTATATTATCAAACTTGCTTATATTTTTATTATCACATTTCCTGATTAATTCATAAATTACATTATTATATAAATAGTTTAGAACAGATAATTAGATCCTTGAAAATTATTTAATCATGAAGTCAAAATATATATAAATATTAATAAAATAATATATTTTTAATATTTAAATGTACGCAAATATAAGTATTTTGAATTTTTTTAAGATGAAATATATATTTTATACATATTTTATTATTTAAAAGATTATTAAAGTGAGAAAATATTTAATGATATGAAAATTATTACTCCATCCGTTCGGTCCAGTTTGATCTTGCATCTTGTCAAAAATTATTTAATATTTAAACAAACTTCCTACATTACCCTTATTAAAGCATTAACAAACCTCTTATTTTCATATTATTACATTTAACATTCTCATTTTCTAAAGTTATTAGGGGTGTAATTGTAAATTTTCAGAAAAAATTCAAAATATAGAAATTGGACCATATAATTAAAACACCCTGGAATAGTAATCCGAACCAAACAATTAAAACGAAGGGAGTATAAATAAAAAATAATTTGTAAATTCGTTGGTCCGATGGGTTAGCTCGAAAACCGATGAATTAGGATCATTATTTTTTAGACAAAAGTTTTTCAGCCTGATTTAGCTCAGATCGAATAACTTGTAACTTGATAGAATTGATTCAAAAACCGATGGGTTGACACGATTAATATATCTATTTTTGAGAGATGCTAAAAAAACTATACGAAATAATATTTTATCCAAAGTCGACGATGTTATACTAATAACACAAAATTACTATATTGTGAGAAATGACAACTTGTAATTTTTTTTTACTTTCTTTGATTTTTCCTTGATTTAGATTTTACAACTATGAATAATATTCTATTGTACCCAATTAGGATTTATAACAAATATGTAGTAATTAATTATGCTTATTTTAGTTATTTAAAATCACTAATTTTATAAAACACATAATAATTTTGATTACGTTTATTAACATATATCAAATGTGGCCAAAAGTACAGATTTTAATTGGGATTTGTTAAAATGTCTTAACTAAGCATTGATTTTTGGTTTGGTGATGAAATCGAAACATGAAAATATATATTTTAAGTACTTTACTAAACATTTAGAACTTAAAAATAATATTTAAATCGCTCCCATGTCGTACTCAGTCACTCCCGGGTCGTCCCGGGTTGCCTCTGGGTTGACCAATATTTTTATATAATTTTTAAAATTTTTTAAATCTTAGATTGCTCCCGGGTTGCATTCGGTCGCCCTCATATCGCACCTGGTCCCTCCCAAGTTAACCTTTTTTTAATATATATTTTTTTAACTCAGGTCGCACTTACACTCTTTCACACACTGCTCACACTAAACTATCTCACACTCTCGCACACACTACAAACTCTCTCATAATTTCCCTCATTATACTTCCTATTTTATTTATTTGGATATCTATAATGTATGTAGTTATGTTTGGATTAATATTTATTCTTATGAGAATTTAGAAAATAATGTAGACGTGGGCCTATCCCTAGATTTGAAACATATGGGTTAAATTTTATATAGTAAAGGAAATATACAATTAAAGCAAGCTCTCAAATTGGATTATGTTGATAGTTGTTAATTTGAGACCGAGAAGACAAAATTAACAATAGGAATAGAGGATTTGATGTAATTATTTTTTGTCTCAATTAGAAGATTCAATTATAGGATTAAATCCGAATGTTTATTGAAATTGACTAGTTTGTTTAAATTGCCAGACCAAAAATTTAATTCCGAATTATCAGATTTTTCACCATGAATATATGGGGTTTGGACTGGCTGTCTTATGCATGTTAGTTAGATAAGTTGAGTTCACTAGGATCTGTGTTTTTATTTACTTGATTTTATTTCAAAAGTTATTTCCTAAAAACAAAATCCTTTTTGTAGTTGATTCACTCAAACAACGATTTAAAAAACCTGTCCAATACATGAAATAGTCTCGATATACTTTTTCCTATGGGTTCGACAACATTTGGGTTTATAAATATATTAGCTCACTGTGTTATAATTAATATGCAATTCTAGCATTGATCACCAATATGGTCTGTAAGGGTTCTTTGAGAGTTCTGTTTCTTCTCTCCGCTAGGCCATTCTGTTGTGGAGTCCTTGGAGCAGATGTCTCATGCCCGATTCATACTTCAGCACAGAAATCCATAAGTGGTTCATTACAGAACTCGGTGTCGTTGTCCGATCTGATGCTCTTGATGGTGACCCTTCTTTCATTTTGGACGAGCATGACTAATTCTGGAAGTGTAATCTCTTCACTTTGTTCTTTACCTTGAGAAGTCTCACCCACGTATATGTCGAGTAGTCATCCACAACTACAAGAGTGTACCTTTTTCTTCCAACTGTGGGTGGAATCACTGGTACGGACAACTTCATGTGCATAAGTTCCAACACTCTCTATATGATTGAACTGACCGAGATTTTTCAATCTCGTCGGTCAGAACTAAAATTTGAACTTTCAGCGCGGAGTTTTCACCGGCTAAAATATTTCTTAGCTCCTAAAATTTTAATTTTTTTTAAAAAAAAAAGATTGAGGGAAACATCTTCAAATTGGGAGCAATACGATTCAAAATCCTCTAATATGCATACAGAATGTATAGAAACAAGTGAGAAGTTAGTTATCTCGTCACCAGTTGTGGCAAGTCCTTGCTCGAATTTTGCTGCATCACCATCCTCCACTCCAATTACTGCCATGAACATGAGCAGCGCCTCTTTCTCCAACTCTTCACTCGATGATAAATATTCATCATCATTATCGGGTATGTTAGGAACCTCCGTCCTAGACATCATCGCCTTGGCAATAGATCTTGATGCTTTTTGCTCGAAGATCTTCTAGAGTCTTTCTCTCTCCTCCTTGTCCACCCGCATACATTTGAATTTGAGGTGGTCGAGAGAGTTGCAGTCAAAGTAGGATCTGGAGGTCCTCTTGACAAATCTTTTATCCTAGAGTTGAGGAGTCTCCGTCTTGCCCTTTTCTTTCTCCAGGAGTTTGGCAAGTCTCCTCATATGTTCTCCAAGATCTTCTACAGAGCTCTCTCCTTCTTTCCTGTTGGAGGTTGAGGTTGTAGGTACCCCTTTCATCGAACATGACTGACCTGTGGATCTGTCAGTATGGAACGGCTTCTTCGGCCTTTACTTGATGTCCTTCTTGACAAAATAGGCAACATCTTCGGCATGCTGGCTTGGCGAGCTTGTAGGAATTTTTACTGTTGTGAACCAAATAACAAAATTCATTTAAGTCGGACTGTTCATGGATGTTGAAAATAATTACCATTCGATAGAAAACCCTATGAATGCTCCTATAAATTTAATGCGATGGTTTTAGGGTTACCTTTTGATCTATCGAGTCTGAATCTAATCCACATTAAATCCAAATCCGAGTCCACCACGCGCACAATTTAAATTCGCGGAAATAGAATTAAATATCTTGCAATTTAATTCAAGATTTAAATTGAAATAAAGAACAAAAGTACTGTTCTCCAGATCAGGTCTTCAGATCTGTATCCCTTTGCTTTTCCAATCCTACTACTGGTTAGGATTCCAAAGGATTGCACTACACGGGACAGAGTCGAAAAATCTCCTCCCACTGCATAGTTGGCGCCGCCCCTCTCTCTCTGCCTCTAGGATTTCAGTTGTTGTGCCTTATGAAATCTGAGAGAGAGAATGATATGATCCTCGTCAGAAGGTTTAGATCGCAGCCCAGGAACTCGAACGACTCGACTCAGACACGATGCGGAAGCAAACTTAACCTGAAGTGAATTAAACGATGGAAGGATCCAACACCTTTGGACTCGAAAACCTTCAAGTACCGTAGCCCATAATAAATCTCCTACGACCCAAGAAGCGAATTGATCCAACAACGAATGATATACGTGAAGACACCACCAATGGATATGACTGTCCAATTGATTAGTCAAAATCGAAATTCTATGGATGAATAGAATTTTGAAAGTTTGAGCTTTCAGAAATTAAGGAGAAAACCTCATAAATCTTATTAAACTGAAAACTGAATCAAAATTGTTCCATACAAGGCCTATATATAGGCAACTTAAGCCCTAAACTAATAAGGAAGTATAATTTTGAATATTAAATATAATTTTTTAAAATTAATAAAGCAAGACCTAAACATGTTGGCCCAAAATAAAGGAATAAAATTAAACTAAGCCCAATCACTACACATAATTAAATTAATAATTTTTGGGCCTTCGTTTAACTCTTCAATCAGCATCGATTCCTTGGAAACAATTGCAACCCAAATATCTTTGATCAATAAGCTCAATCCAGCCCTCAAAGTCCTTGCTCGAGCTCTAGTCATCGGCCCACTTGGAATGTAGACTGGATCGTCTCTCACAACTGCTACTTGGGCTACATCATTCCCCTCCTCTTCAAGAGGATTTGTCCTCAAATCCAAGATGTCTCCTACATCAAAAGGACTTAAATCAGCAACATTAAATGTAGCACTAACATCATACTCACCTGGTAAGTCCAACTTGTAGGCATTATCATTCACTTTCTCCACCACTTGGAAGGGACCATCTCCACGAGGTAACAACTTTGATCTCCGCTGCAAAGGAAACCTCTCCTTTCTCATATGCAGCCAAACCCAATCTCCAGGCTCAAACAACATCTTCTTGCGCCCTTTATTTGCTTGCTTGACATACTGCTCAGTACGGCGCTCAATGTTCTGCCTAGCCTTCTCATGAATCTGCTTCACAAAATCAACTCTTTTCTGCCCATCAAGGTTAGTAAACTCTTGTACAGGTAAATGAGATAAATCCAAAGGAGTCAAAGGATTAAAACCATACACAATCTCAAAAGGTGAAAACTGAGTAGCTGAATGAACTGAACGATTATAAGCAAACTCAACATGAGGCAAACATTCTTCCCAATTCTTAATATTCTTCTTAAGTACAGCTCTCAACAATGCAGATAAAGTCCTACTTACTACTTCAGTTTGACCATCAGTTTGTGGATGACAAGTAGTAGAAAACAACAATTTAGTTCCTAACTTACACCACAAAGTCTTCCAAAAGTAGCTCAAAAACTTAGAATCTCTATTAGAAACAATTGTCCTGGGAATACTACGCAATCTAACAACTTCTCTAAAGAACAAAGCAACAACATGGGATGCATCATCAGACTTATGACAAGGAATAAAATGAGCCATCTTAGAAAACCTATCAACAACAACAAATATAGAATCACTACCACGCACAATATGTGTCAAACCTAGCACAAAATCCATAGAAATATCAATCCAAGGTGCAGTAGGGATAGGCAAAGGGGTATACAAGCCATGAGAACTAGATCTAGACTTATCCTCTTTACAAGTAATGCATCTACCACAGATCCTCTCAACATCACTTTTCATGCGACGCCAAAAGAAATGCTCATGCAACATAACCAAAGTCTTAGCAATACCAAAATGACCCATCAAACCACCACCATGTGATTCTAACAGTAATAATTCACGTAGAGAACACCTAGAAATGCACAACTTGTTTTTCCTAAACAAAAATCTATCATGCCTAAAGTATTCACCACTAGCAGATGTCTCACATGCAACATAAATATCACCAAAATCCTCATCAGAAGCATACAAACCCTTAATGCACTCAAATCCAAGTAACTTAGCGTCTAAAGTAGAGATTAGGGCATACCTCCGAGACAATGCATCAGCCACCACATTGTCCTTACCTTGCTTGTATTTGATGACATAAGGAAAGGTCTCTACAAACTCCATCCATCTTGCATGTCTCTTATTCAGCTTGTGTTGGCCCTTCAGATGCTTCTGTGACTCATGATCGGTGTGAATAATGAACTCCTTAGCCCATAAATAATGCTGCCACGTTTTTAAGGCTCTCACCAAGGCGTACAGTTCCTTATCGTAAGTAGGGTAGTTCAATGTTGCTCCATTAAGCTTCTCGCTGAAGTATGCCACGAGCCTCTTCTCTTGCATCAAAACTGGACCAATACCAACTCTAGAAGCATCACATTCAATCTCAAATGTCTTAGAAAAGTTAGGAAGAGATAGTACTGGGGCATGTGTCAACTTATACTTCAGCAACTCAAAAGCCTTCTCTTGCTCTTCTCCCCATCGGAACTCCACCGTCTTCTTAATCACTTCAGTCAATGGGGCTGCACTGCTGCTGAAATGGGGTACAAAATGCCTATAAAAGCTAGCAAGTCCGTGAAAACTGCAAACATCGCCAACGTTCTTAGGCTGCAGCCACTCCTTAATAGCTCGAATTTTCTCTTCATCCACCTGCACTCCATCTGCACTAACAACAAAGCCAAGAAACACCAACTTATCTGTGCAAAAGATGCACTTTTTCATGTTAGCAAACAATCTCTCCCTGCGAAGTACATCCAAAACAGACTTCAAATCTTCAAAGTGATCATCATAACTCCTACTATAAATCAGAATGTCATCAAAATAAACCACTACAAATCTGCCAATAAAAGCTCTCAAAACATGGTTCATAAGACGCATAAAAGTACTAGGAGCATTGGTTAAACCAAAAGGCATGACTAACCACTCATACAACCCAAGTTTAGTTTTAAAAGCAGTTTTCCACTCATCTCCCTCCTTAATCCTAATATGATGGTAACCACTTCGCAAGTCTATCTTAGAAAACACACAAGCACCATGCAACTCCTCTAACATGTCATCTAAACGAGGGATAGAATGACGATACTTAACCGTAATGTTGTTAATAGCACGACAGTCGCAACACATCCTCATGGTCGAATGCTTCTTGGGCACAAGCAAAACTGGAACTGCATAAGGACTCAAACTCTCCCTCACGTACCCCTTGGCCAGCAGCTCTCCGGTCTGCCTCTTCAATTCCTTCGTCTCCTCCGGAGTGGTTTGGTAAGCTGGTCTATACGGAAGGGTTGCTCCAGGCACCAATCTGATGCTCAATCCCACGAATAGGTGGCAGCCCGACTGGGGTGTCATCTGGAAAAACATACTCAAAAGTCCCGCAAAAGAGAGGAAATAGAAGGGGGTAGAGAAACATGAATGTTAGTTAAAATCATGTTCTCCTTGTAGATCAACAACACCATTGCTTTCTCCTCCTGAACCGCCCACTTCAGATCCCCAACCCTAGCTAGAAAGGACTGCTGCACCACCTCTTTCTTCTTATTTTCTCGTGGCTGCACCTCTTGGCCCGACTCCTTCTGCAACTGGACTTGATCCTCATAGACTTGTTTAGGGGTCAGAGGAACAAGTGAGATCTTTTTCTGCTTGTAGTCGAATGAATACTTATTCGTAAAGCCATCATGCTTCACACGCCTATCGATCTACCACGGACGCCCCAAAAGTATGTGACTTGCTTGCATGGGAATCACATCACACAACACCTCATCTTCATATCTCCCTATGCGAAACGGCACCTTGACTTGCTTCACCACTTTGATGACGCCACTATCATTCAACCACTACAACTTGTATAGCCTAGGGTGCTTCATTACCTGTAACCATAATTTCTGCACTATTGACTGACTCGTCACATTGGTGCAACTGCCTCCATCTATAATCATACTACAGACCTTATCGTTGATATGATAACGTGTATGAAAAATGTTCTCCCTCTGCTCCACATCTTCGGCTGCAGGCTGTGCATTCATAGCCCTTCTCATCACAAAATTCAGCGCTGTAGGCGCCTCAATCTCTTCATCATCTTCATCAGGATCATCCAAATCAGGCATCTCCGAGTCAGTCTCTTCATCAGTCACAATCTCTCCATCATCTCGAATCACCATGACTCTCCGATTTGGGCAATCGTTAGCAATATGCCCAAAACCTTGACACTTATAACACTCGCGATCTCTATTACGAAAGTCAGTGGTAACAGATTTACCTTGAGCTGCAGAATCTAACTTGGGCTTCACAAACTGCTTCTTCTCCCCTCGACGCTGCTCCTCCTCCTTCTTCCACAGAGCTCGCTTAGGTGCTCAACCACTTCCAGTCTGGTATTCTCTCCAGCCTGTGGGATTCTTCCTCATATTACTGTCGTTGCTCCTCCTCTTGAGTTGTCCCTCAATCTTGAAGGCCATGTGGACCATGTCTTCCAGCTCGACATAATGCTGCAGCTCCACCGTATTTCAAATCTCCCAATGCAGTTCAGCCAGGAACCTAGTCATCGTCGCCTCTCTATCCTCCACATTGGCTCAGATCATAGCTACTTCCATCTCTTTATAGTACTCATCCACACTCCGGATACCCTACCTTAAACCCTACAGCTTGTTATACAGCTCTCGGTAGTAATGATTTGGCATAAAGCGCATCCTCATAACAACCTTCATCTCATCCCATGTCTCTATAGTCCTCTCCCTATTCCTCCTCCTACTAGTGACCAACTGATCCCACCACACGAGAGCATAATTTGAGAACTCTACTGCAGCCATCTTTACATTCTTCAGTTTAGAGTATTTGTGGCAGTCGAACATCATCTCCACCTTTAGCTCCCACTCCAGATATAACTCGGGGTCATTATTTCCCTGAAAAGATGGGATGTTCATCTTGATTGTCCCCAGATTATTATCATATGAATCTTCATTGGAATAGTCATCGGCATCCTCCTCATACTGAGGATTCTGTCTCCTATACGAGCTTTTGCCACATCCTCCTTTCCCAGTACTCTTATGACTACCAGCTGAATCTCGTCGAGCTTTTTCTATCACAGAGATCTCGAGGTCATCCATTCGTTGATGCATGACATTCATCTCACTCTTCAGTAACCTAGTCAACTCGGATTTCATGGCCTCCATCAAGTACTTGACCTGTCCCCCTCCAACAATCTCATCTCCTTTCAACTCCTCAGAACCACTACTTTTAGATATACCTGCACGAAAGGTTAGATAGAAAGATAAAAGAAGGACCTCACCACCTCACGTACACTTGCGTATCACTCAGTTATGTCAAACACTCACACTCGTGTATCGCTCCCAGTATGAATGACTTTTTCAGTCCCTCTATTAATCTCACACACTCTTGCCTTTTACCACTCTTTCTCCTTTCCAAAAAAAACTCAAAAATTCTTATAAAATCCCACGGACTTCAATTCGACGAACCAACATGACGGGAAGACTCTAGATGACTCTAGGAAGGTAAACGATCAAAAACGAATTAATTTTTTTTCAAAAATACTTTCGGAGGGCAATAACTACTCGAAAACAAATGAATTTGGCCAAAAAGTAATTTATGTCACAGCAAAGCGATGGGTCTTGAAGAGCTCGTCGAGATATTTCCGAAAAGCACAATTAAGCCAGAAACAGACACATGACACAAAAGTTATGATAAAAATGGAGTTTACCGACGAAAAAGACAAAAAGGCACTAGTAGAAATAAAAAAAATTAGGGATTTTTGATTTAATTTTACTCCCCCTGTTTTTTTATTTTCCGAACACTTTATTTGATTTTTTTTTACGAATATATTTTTTCTCTTCGAACTCTATCTTTTATATTTTGTTCGAATTTTTCTTTTCTTTTTTTTTCGCCTCCTATTTTTTAATAAAGTAATTACCAAATTGTTTGGTAATTCAATCAAGAAGAAATAATATGGCCACCAAGGAAGGAAGGTATGAATAAGGTAAAAAGGTATAAGGAAAGATTTGACTTAATCTAATATGGTAAGAAAGATAATTCAAATCTTGACACACTAGGAACACCCAAAATCTCGACCCTATCAATCAGAAGGCAGACACACGACACGACAAGAAGGACACAAAAATGACACGCACGAAATAGAACAAAGGACAGAACCATAAATAAGCAAGACTCAATTTTTTTAACACTAATGGACACGAGAATTGAAGAAAAGGAAGAGGAGGGGTACGGCCTGGATATTGATACCAAAATGAAACGATCCTCGCCGGAAGGTTTAGATCGCAGCCTAGGAACTCGAATGACTCGACTAAGACACGACACGGAAGCAAACTGAACCTGAACTGAATTAAACGATAGAAGGATCCAATACATTTGGACTCGAAAACCTTCAAGTACTGTAGTCCAAAATAAATCTCATACGGCCCAAGAAGCGAATTGATCCAACAACGAAGGATATACGTGAAGACACCACCAATGGATATGACTGTCCGATTGATTAGTCGGAATCGAAATCCTATGGATGAATAGAATTTTGAAAGTTTGAGCTTTCAGAAATAAAGGAGAAAACCACAAATCTTATTAAACTGAAAACTGAATCAAAATTGTTCCATACAAGGCCTATATATTGGAAACTCATGCCCTAAACTAATAAGGAAGTATAATTTCAAAAATTAAATATAATTTTCGAAAATTAACTTAAAAATTCGAAAATTAATAAAGCAAGGCCTAAACATGTTGGCCAAAAATAAAGGAATACAATTAAACTAAGTCCAATCACTACACATAATTAAATTAATAATTTTTGGGCCTCCATTTTACTCTTCAACCAGCATCGATTCCTTGGAAACAATTGCAGCCCAAATATGTTTAATCAATAATCTCAATCCAGCCCTCAAAGTCCTTGCTCGAGCTCTAGTCATCGACCCACTCGGAATGTAGACTGGATCGTCTCTCACAACTGCTACTTGGGCTCCATCAGAGAATGAACTATTTATAATACTAGGGTTAAAACTCTAATGGGCTCCCTGATCACTATTTTTTTAATGATACTTTATAGAGTAGTGACAAGTTTAAATTATCGATCCCACGGAGATTGTAAAAGCGAACATCTCATGTACTGAAACATTTGTTTTCGGTTTGTTGTCTAAGTAAATAGAAATTTGAAGGGGTTTTTGAAATTTAAAACTAACTTTGCAAGAAAATTAAATTAAAGCAGAGAATTAAAATTGGGTTTTAAAAACACTTATAGAAAAGATCAGATTCCAGGACAAGTTCATGTCAAAGATAGTATGCAAGGAAATTTCATCGATCAATTTAAAATAAAGATTTAGGTGGAACATCAGGAAAATATTACAAATTCCAGGGTTTGGCAATTCATAAAGTAGATTATCAATTTCCTATATCCTTTCGGTCTCTAGGAAAATTAACAACTCCCAAAAACATCAGATTTATTCCTATGGATTAAATTCCTCTTCTCAGACATAATTAAAATCTATATTATCAATTCTTAAATCCATTAATCAATTTTCACTTTTCAGTCTCAAATTAATTAATTATAAAAACCTAATCAAATGGCCAATTTAATCAGATTAAGAAAAGGCACAAGAATTGATAAACCAATTAAAAATATTGATCGATTTAATCACCTAAACATGCATCCAAGACAATCACATAAACCCTAGAATCTGAATAAAGGATTACCTACACATATTCATGTTAAACAAAAATATGGAAAGATAAAACCTGTAACAAAACTTCATAGAGAAAACAAGCCTTAATATTGCATCCAATCTTCAAAAGGTTCGATCACAATCCTCACCACAGTTCGGAAGCAATTCAAAAGCAAGAAAAACTCTAGGGTTTAGGTCTCAAAAGTGGCATAAGTCTAAAAATCGCCTAAACAAAACTATATATACTAGGTATAAATATCCCAACATGGAAATAACTTAAAAGCATTAAATTCTGCCAGCTTGACCCGTATTTCGATCGACACAGTTTTTGTCGATCGAAATAGGTCCTCAACTTCGAAGACTTGAGCGGCCCTGTCGACTGCCTACCTCCGAGGTTCTTGTCGATCGACACAATTTCTGTCGATCGACAGAACCGTCTCTCCTATCGATCGGCTTGATATTTCAACGAGCTCTCATGTACCAACCTTTCTCTATTTCGATTGACATAATTTCTGTCAATCGAAACAGAGCACACGGCCAAAATGTCTCTTTTTCAGACTTGGTCAATTTTTACTCCCAAAACCTGCATTTTCGAGCATAACAAACAACTTAGGTACAAACGTATTGCGATGCTCTGAATTTAAAGTAAACTTATCATAATATTATCAAAACAACCTAAAAATTCATTGATAAGTGAACGAAATATCGCACTTATCAACTCCCCCAAACTTGAACTATTGATCGTCCTCGATCAAACACCAAAAGAAACTTAAATTCATGCAAACAGAGATCAATGCCTCACAAGATTCATCACAATCTAAGTACACTCTCACCCAAAAGATAATGCAATCAAAATCCAATCCAAATTATCAATAGTTTCGGGAAGAACCTCACAGATAGAAAGAATTTTATCAATCACTCATCACTCAAGTGTTCATGACATGTGTTTCACTCAATTCAAAGTAATACAGTTTTCTTAACCATAAGTTTGGCAAATTCCTCATCTCTCCACTGCTTAGAAAGTAAGATAACTCGGTGAATCAAAAAGGTCTTTTACTTGGTTGTAATGAGGCTTTCCTAGAAGGTAGGTCGTTTTAGGCTGAGTGACTAGCACACTTATGATTTTTACAAGTTCCCAACTGCCAACCCACATCACATCAATTTCTCAACTTCTCTTTTCTATACTTGTATTATTTTCTTTTTCTCACTATAAGTTCACCTTGCAAACTATTTTACCAACAATTTTTTTTTCAACACTTTTCTCTTTTTTTTTTCAAGTTAGCTCAAATCCATGAGCAATCATATTTTCAACAACTCACAGCTCATAATTAAACTACCCTTCTTTTTTTTTCAATTCAATCCACAACCGGCTCACTAGAACACTACTTAAATCAAACAAAGACTTTTCAGGCTCAAAGTGGCTACAAGTGGTCATGTGTAAGGTTAGTGTTTGGGATAAGGCTAAGAAAAGAGATGCCTAGAATCATTTTCACCAAGTCTTACATCAATACAATCTCGAGAAAGAAATAAGCCAAATTCTAGAATACAACTGCAAACTCGATCACACATGAAAGGAATATTAATGCACAAATCTCACTTGGTTCTTTTGTTCTTCCCTAACAGTATCAAATCCAAACAAGATAATTCAAGCAAAATCCAAAATCAGAGAGCAACTCATCATGCGGTACTCTCCTATCATCGGCTACTCATCATGAAATCCTAATTGTCTCGATCTCAGTGCAGACCAATCATCAATCAAACAAGTTCATAATTAGGGAAGGAAGGGTACATAATCTCAAGTTACACTTAACGGATTCTAGAACTAAGAACAAATACATGGGAAAATAACGAATACATCAGAAATGACTAACTAAAGCAAATACAACTGAAAGGAAATAAAGTACAGGGAAATAACTGAAATACATGGAAATAAACTGCAGCACATCAAATCGGAAATAAAGCAAGTAAATGATAATGGATTCCATTCCCACTAGTCACCCTCCCCCCAAACTTATTCAACACGAAGGGAAGAATAAGTTTGAAAGTCAGCTTGTAGGAAGGGAATCTAGACCTCACTCCCGTGGTGGACTCTGATCTCGCTCCGCCCTCCGGATCCGGCGAGTGTAGCGTAAGGCTGGCTCAAAAATAGAGAAGTGCTCATCCATCCTGCGGGTCAGATCCACCATGGCAGCATTGTGAGCAGCGTTGTAGGCCTCTTGTTGAGTCCAGATGTCGGCAAATAATGTATCCTGGACCAACTGATGATCACGGACCTCTCTGAGCTCGGTACGGAAGCTGGCAAAGTCTGTCCTCTGATCTTGCATGAATTGGAGGAACTGTCCCCAGTCGGGAACTGCGGTGGACGAACTGGCGCCGGCATAAGAGGTGTTGAAATGGCTGCTCGGAATGGAGTAGGCAGTGCTGAAGTCTGGGCTGCTCATCTCCTTGCTGTGCAGCAGCCCATCGCCGCTCCTCGGCGAGTCTCTCGGCCTCCTCCTCGCGGGTGCGAACCTGCTGTCCGGCGGTGTACCGGCACGGTGTAACAATCGGGAGGTGGGTGGACCACCTCGGGAACCTTGGGTCCAATCCATATGAGCTGGTGTTGCCATGAGCCAGTTGTCGCGGTACTCGGAGTCCGTGACATGGGTCAGCTCGGGAGCGGGAAGAAGAAACTGGTCGTCATTCGAAAACTGGAGGAAGAGCTCACCACGGAAGTCCAACAGAAAATGAAACTGCTCCAGTTGGTCGATCTTCAAAGTCCGGTCACCACCCAGTTGATGGGTTTTGTATACTGAAAGCATTTATTAATATGAGTATACAACGATTTATTTCTCCTATCTGTTAACAATCTTACATGTGTGAACAATGGTATCCTCTTGTCTCACCGATAGGGACGATCATAGGGCGTGTTGTAAATCGCAGAAGACAGTATGATCACTTGACCTAGTGAGACATAAACCTGATCAAGCCGAGACAGCGTATGAGGATACGTCTGTCCGGATGGCTGCGGCATTGTCGGAATAAGTAGTCTGTCTTGGTTACTTGACATGCTGGTACGCAGAGGTGGCGTATTGATGGACCGCAGTGAGATATATTCATCTGTCTGACATCAGCGAATAAAAGATCTCGTTATATTGATTGAGTCCAAACCCTAACGAAGGTTCAGGGGTTTGCACGAGTTGACTGTAGCTTTGACTTGCCATAGTGGAGAGCTTAAGTAACGTGCTCGTATATCCGCATCTTCGCTAACAGCAGTTCTTGTAGTACCACCTGAGACTGGACTTAGGTAACCATATCCGAGTAATAGGATGGGGACATTCCCTGAGGAGCTCAATAACATTCATCGTGCCAAAGTCCTGCAGGATGATTAAGTTCAGACACGAGTGATAAGGTTTGAGTGGTACTACTCAGGAATTATAAGATATTAATTAATTGTAGTTAGAGCTTGTCAGAGGCTCCAATTAATTAATGGATGTCCGGTAACCTTAAATATGAGGATTCTCAATTAATGCAACCGGTTCTCATAACGTGGTAATAAAGGGGTAGGTCAGTATTAATTCTGTGGTGAAAAAGAATTAATATTAATTAATTAATTGTGTCCTGGGTTGTGGACATGAGAATTAATTAATTTATAGGCCCACTTTATTATTTGCATTAGGTCCCAGGACTGGCCCAATTAAATATGTTGAATTGAGCCCAAAATGGCCCATTAGGGTTTCCAACCCTAGGTTTATAAATAGACAGCTCTCTCTCATAAGTCATAACACAGTTGAAACACACTAAACCTAAAGAGAGAGAGGGGCACCGTTTTTGGGAGTGAAAGGAGGGGAATTTCGATTCTGGTCCTGCTCAGAATACAGTTCTACGGAGTCCTCACCAGTGGTAGATCTGATCAGTATTGGGACACAGCCCTGAAGATATGATCTGGAGAACATATTTCTCTTCTCTTTTCTCTTTGGTTTCGAATTTATTCTTGGAAATTAGGTTTCTAATGTCTACTTCCGCAGATAAATTCGAATCGCGTGGTTGAATTGGGATTTGGAATTCAAACGCGAAAGATCGGTTCAAACTCGATGGAGTTACGGTAAACCCTAAATACACAAATCTATGTATTAAATTCATATGAGCATGCTAGGGTTTTGAGAATTTTAATTATGAGCAATATCCATAAATCGATCCGGTTCAAATTGGTTTTGGTGATTCGGTTCACGATAAAACCCTACAATTGGTATCTGAGCCAGGTTTTTGATTTATGGCTCTGTTGTTCATAATTAAATTTGATATGCATGTATGAATTTATTGTTTTTTGGATGTTTGGTTTTTGTTCCTCGTGGCAACCCGTTAATTCAACCCGCGGTGGTTTATCCGTGTAGGGCTTAATTGTTTTTGTAAAATCACGAGAAAATCCGTGATTAGTTTAGATTTGAAAAATTGTAATTAGAATAGTTTTTCTGTAATTTTTCAAATTTAATTAGGACGGGTCGAGGATGAAGAACGAAGACGGAGCCGACGCAGGGCCGACCGAGCACGACGGCGGCGCGGCACGCGCGGGCAGCGGCAGGGTCGCGCGCGCGCGAGCGCGCGGCGCTGGCCGGTGGCCGGCCTGGCGGCGGCGGCCGTCGGTGATTGGCGGTGGCTTCGGCTGTCGTCGGCTGCTGCTGTCTCGTCGCGGTGGCTTGTGTTTTTGTGGTTTGTGCAATCCTGTGTAAACCCTAGGGTTTGCATTAGGGTTAGGGCAAATCATCAGATCACAAAGGCCTAAAAATCCAAAAGATTTGGTGTATCCAGATTTGAAAGGCTCTTGAAAATTTGGAAGATTTGAAAATATTTGGATTTATCCAAATTAATTCAAAATTTCAAATTTGTAATAGATAGATATTATTTTCTATTTTTGGGGCCACGAGGAATTTTTGTTTGCCTTAATTGTCCTCGTATGATATGTGATTTATTTATGTGCGCAATTAAGCATGTGTAGATAGTAGGAAAAGCATGATTTATCGCTTTTATTATTTACAGCTTTTCAAGCATGCTTATGTGATTAATTTCTTTTGTTGGATTATATTTTGGGAATTTTTGGGCTTGTTTAATTACATGCAAAAATTTGGAAAATATATTGACAAAGAAATTATGTGTGCGCATAAAGAAACCTTTTAAAAGAAAAATACTAAGCAGATTTTTTAATTAAAATCAATAGACCTCCACAAAGCGGTCCTAGGCTGTAAGTGTATCTGTCGTTCTAGTAAACGTCTACGAGTGTAGCTTGCTAGTTCCCGGAGGTGCATGGGTACGGTTGTTGGGATTTCTAGACAAACAATTTAAATGATGTGAATAGTGGGAGGGCTTTGCGTAAACGTCTACGAGTGTAGTTTGCGTAGACATCTTTCACAAGTATTCTAGGATTGATTTAAATTATAGATAACAAAAGCTTTAAGGGCTGTGCGGTATGGTTACGTGCCATGCTAAACCGTCTCTTTTGGCCGGAGTTAAATTTGTGGTTAATTGCTTAGAAGTATCTTAGAATATAATGCAAGAATTGCATCCCTGTTCTTGAGAGATGGCTTGGTCTAAGGTTTTCACTAATTATTAATTTCTAGTGTCAAAAGCATCCTGACATGGTAGTGAAATTAAATGGATTGGGGCTTAAAACCCGTAGTTCTGGTTGAGGGTGACATCGTAAACGTCTACGAGTGTAGCTTGCGGTGGGAACTCTTGGGCAATTAGTGGAAAACATTTGTATTTGATTTATTAAAAGGTTTTCAATGCATTTGTTTTCGAAATTCAACATGTATGTTCTTATTTAAGATTCTTTATTGTTTCAGATATGTCTATGTCTACTGTCGATCATATACTTGCTCTCAATCCTCTAACTGGTCCAAACTTTTATGAATGGAGTTTCTGCATCAAACACATCATTTATCTAAAAAATCAAGCACATGTTCTTTCCATGGATCCACTGTAGTTTTCTCAAAGAGGAGTGTGCGAGCTTGAGCTTGAATTCTATGACAGATGGGAGGATGCTGATGAGTTTGCCTTCTGGCTCATCACGGGTTCCCTGTCCAGAGAATTAAGGCATAAGTATGAACACCTCGAAAGAGCTGGAGAGCTTTGGAAGGAACTCTCGACGGCTTTTGGCAAAGTGGATCGAACTATTAACTGTAAGCTTGTGCACAATCTTGTGTGCAAGAAGATGGTTGAGGATAGTTCAGTGACTACGCACATGATGTCTGTGATTGATCTCATGAGACAGTTTACTGTGCGGGGTGGTAATATCAGTGCGCAAGGCGAGATTGATATTATCTTGAATTCTCTTCCGGAATCTTATCATGACTTTAAGGTAGTTGCTGCTGCAAAGGGAGAGTATGCTCTGCATGAGCTGCTTGAGGATCTTGTAGTGGAGCAGTCTACCATGCGAGCATGGAAACCTGTTCTGTCTGGCTCTAGCACTGGTTCGACAACCTCTAAGGTTGGAGACGATGGTGCTGAGAGCAAGTTCAGGAAAACAGGCAGTGATAGAAAGTCTAGGAAGGGGAAGAGAGCCAATGTCACTCCAAAGAAGAACGAGTGTGCTGGATGCGGAAAGGTGGATTGTCCGAATGCCAAGGGACAAGGTACGTCATTTGCATTTGTAACGGAAACATGTTTAGCATCGGTTTCTACTCATTCGTGGGTAGTGGATACTGGAGCTACTGATCATGTTTGTTACATTTTGCAGGGGTTCACACCGAGGAGGGTGCTGAAGAATGACGAGGTTACCATCTCGATGGGGAACGCTGCTCAAGTGAGTGCAGCTGCCATTGGAGATTTCACCTTGTACTTTGATGATTCTGTTTTAACATTGAGAGATGTTTTGTACGTGCCGGATTTTCGGCGAAACCTTATTTCAGTTTCCAAACTTTATGTTGATGGATATTCAGTTATTTTTGATAGTGGTGTTTCTATCATTGGTAATAACGGTGTTATCTGTTGTGGAATGTTGAATAATTCTCTCTATGTTGTTAACTTTAATCACAAGTCTTCCGCAAGTATTGCATGTAATTTATCCGTAATTGATAATCATAGGAAGAGAAAACTTACTTCTTCTGATGAGGATCTTACATATCTCTGGCACTTGAGACTGGGTCACATCAGCTTGAAGCGGATTCAGAGACTTGCAGATGACGGTATATTGGACCTAGTCCGGGCTGTACCTTATCAAGTCTGCGAATCTTGCATCGAGGGCAAGATGTCAACTAGGCCTTTCAAGGCTAGTCAGTCTCGAGCAGAGGAAGTGTTGGAATTGATCCATTCTGACTTATGTGGACCGATGTCCACGCAGGCTCGTGGAGGGTACGAGTACTTCGTCACTTTCATTGATGATTACTCAAGGTACGGATACGTTTACCTGCTTCGCTACAAGTCTGAATGCTTTGAGAAATTCAAAGAGTTCAAGGCTGAAGTAGAAAAGAAGGTCGGGAAAACTATCAAGTCGCTGCGATCTGACCGCGGTGGCGAATACCTCGGTAACGAGTTCCTGCAATATTTGTCAGAAAATGGGATTACATCCCAGTGGACTGCACCGGGTACTTCCCAGCAAAACGGTGTAGCTGAAAGAAGAAATAGGACTCTTCTAGAGATGGTAAGATCAATGATGAGTTATGCAAACTTACCAATTTCGTTTTGGGGCTACGCATTGGAGACAGCAGCTTACGTGCTTAATGTGGTGCCTTCTAAATCAGTTCCTAAGACACCTTCTGAGCTCTTCCTTGGTCGCAAACCTAGTTTGTGCAAGTTTAGAGTATGGGGCTGTCCGGCACACGTACTGTCGAAGGAACCTGATAAGTTAGAAAGCAGGTCAAAAGTAATGTTGTTCATAGGGTATCCCAGGCAAACGAAAGGTGGTTACTTTTATTGTCCTGAGAGTCAAAGAGTCGTTGTTAGCACCAACGCTAGATTCTTGGAGGACGAGTATGTGAGTAATCACAGGTCAAGGAGTGATATTGTTCTTCAAGAAATTGAGAACGAGAATGCAATTCCAAGGGAAGGGGAACGTGTAGATGTGGGTGCTCCTGTGAGAGGTACAGCACCACAGACACGTTCTTCAGTGCAAGGTGCAGAACCACAAGTCACTGCACCTACTACTGACACGGCACCGATGCCTCGTCGCAGTGGGAGAGTTATTTTCCAGCCGGAAAGGTACATGTTCATGGGTGAGTCTTCGGACTTGAGCCTGGAAGACGGACATTGATAGCGCATTTCGCAACGCGCTATAACTGCAAGTGTACAGATCACTGCAGAGGCAAGTAATAAATTATCGAACTCAAGGATTGCAGGCTCGAAATATAATCAAGCACTAAAACGCAAATATCTTACTACTATCTAGACACATCGGTAAAAGAGTTTGATTTATTTAGACTAGGAAGTTTGAAAAGTAATTAATTAAAAAGACAACTAAAAAGATCGAGTGAAGAAAATATGAGAAACTAGGATTCCAGGGTAATCAACTTTGAAGAACAATCAAAAAATCATTTATATAATTCGAATCCAATTTAATTTCCAAAAACGTGAGTTAATCTCAATTATGTTATCAGGTGATCCTCTCGGACTCTAAACCATAACTTGGAAATAAAAGACCTAGTGACTCCTCTCGGATGCGCAAGAGGACTTTTACTCTTGATAAAACCTTAGATTTTAAAACCCTTTAACAGTTCAAATTCCTCTCGGACAATTGACCTATCAAATTTAATTACTCTGCATCTTAATCAATAATCTAGACCTCTCGGTTCAAAAATTACCAATTCGAATTACAATCAATGGCCAATATCTTGTAATTAAAGAAAACCCCAGACGTAATTAAAACATCAATGGAAAAGGAAAATCAAATCATATAAACGATGGAATGAATGTCAACAAGTTTCAAAACCCTAGAATCCACAGAGGACTTAGCCAATCATACTAAGTTCCATAAAAACAGAGAAAAGAAGATGCAAAAATATGGAAAACATGAAATCAAAAACCCGTGGTCTTCAATCCCAAGTCTTCAATCTCCGTTCTTCAGATTATGCTCCATTCTGGCTTTCTCCAACTCTAAAAACTCTAAAATAATGAGGAAGGGTTCTAAAATAATGAGGGAGGGTCGAATTTATGACTTGGGAGGCTCTATTTATACTTATCTTCTTCAAATTACGAAAACGGCGACCCAGAAGCATAAACGGCGATCGCCGATTTTGTAATCTGGGTCGCCGTTCTTGTCACGAACGTGCGCAGTCTCAAGGTTTTGGCCATAACTTTTGCTCCCGAACTCCGATTGACCCGATTCCAGTTGCATTGGAAAGCTAACTCAAAGATCTATCTATTTACATGCTCCATTATCTGGAATTCCATGTGTGGAGGAATTCGTGACTGCTTCTTTGAACATCAACTGCTTTCGGTATGAGTTTCCCTTGAATTTTGGCCTAAAACGTATTTGGGTTCGGTCTTTTGTCACTTCTTCCTCTTCTTGATGCAATAGAATATCAATTGGCTCCATGGTACTCAGTCATATCCTTTGAACGGCTCAATTGTGCGCGAAACCTGCATAAACAACCCAAAACCAAACCAAACGTAATATTTTCTCAAAGGATCAAAATACGGCACAAAAATACCACGTAATGATCTAATCTAAGGCAAATAGTTAGCGGATTCACATCAGAAAAATGCACAAAATGAGTGTTTATCAACCCCCCAAACATAAACTATTGTTCGTCCTCGAACAATGAGGAAAACAAATGAAAGAAAAAGATAAACACGAGGGGTGCATTTATTGATCAAAAAATGTTTCAGACACAAAAGGGGTTGTGATTCCCACACCAACAACTGCAACAATTATCAATTACATGCAATCAATCACAGTTTCAAACTCGACCTCTAGAAATTTGCTTCTCACAGGATAGTGTGTCACTCAAATTTCGCTCAAATTGTAAGAAATGCTAGTGTATACTCTCAAATTGTCAACTGTACAACTTTCCTACCATAGGCTTGCCCATTGTCTAAACTCTCTACTGACTTTGGGAATGCTAGAACAAAGATCACAAAGGTCTTTATTTTAGGTTCTAATATAGGCACATTGGTGAAGGTATGGAATATTTGGCTAAGTGACTAAACAAATTCATCCTTATAACTCCATTCACACAAACTGTCTCCTCATCACATACCATACTCATTTATTGACTGACTAACTTGTACACTAATAACTCTTTTTTTTTTCTCATTAGGGTCCAGCCTTCTTTTGATCACCAAATGAAAATTTCTTGTCCTCTTACAAATATTGCCTCATAGACAAGACAAATATTACCCATCATTTTTTTCACCTCAACTTATTGACAAGAAGGAATCCAAGCTTTCACTCATAGACAAGAACAGAAAGACACAGACTCAAAGGCTAATTATGAACAATATAAATCAATCTACCCTTTATTTTACCCGAATCTTATAGACAAGATACTATTCACCTGTGTATAGAACTTCCTCATAGACAAGACAGAACTACAATGCTTTTCTTAACTCATAGACAAGAAAGAAAAGTAACAGGCTCAAAGGGGCTTTACTAAGGATAAAATTGTATAAGGGACAGTGTTCGGTATAATTTGGCTAACAAAGATGGCCTAAAAGTGTCCATCACAAGGCTTTGGACTATGTACCACTATAAACTACTGCATTTTCACCACCTAACATCAACAGATACCCATATAACTCCATCCACACCTCCTATCATCCGGTTCAGAATAAAAAGGTTTATAGGCTCAACGGGTTTAGCAAAGGATTATGTAGTGGGTTAGTGTTTGGGTTTTAATGAGGCTTATGAAACGATTGCCTAAGATCATTTCTAAGTTCATGTCATTCCTCTTGCAGTTTTGAGACAGAAACCAGAGCAAGTTCTAGAGATAAAGTGCACAGTGACATACTCTCAATCAAACGAACACAGGCTCAAATTCTCACAGGCTAAGCATATCCTAGAGGCCAAAATCAATTCTGTAAAAGTATGCACCTCATCAAGTCATATGCAAGTCATTAATACAGGTTTCATGAGAAAGAAACAGTTGTCATCATTAACTTTGATCAATAATGCAAATAAAACCCATATGAAACCATTCACTTCCCAGTACAATAAAATGATAGAGTTTCCAAGTACAAACCGACCACACACTAAAACTAAGATAGAAAAATAAACTAAGACAGAGACAAATACACTTGTTCACTGATTCACATTAATACATCAAGTGCAGTCTCAAATCAGATAAAAAAATAAAAAAGTAGAAACACACATCGCCCGATCACATCCCCCTCCCCCAAACTTATTCGATACAAAGGATAGAATAAGTTTGTGGGGAAAAAGATCACAGACATGTTTGTGAGACCTCGCTAAGCTCTCACTGCGGTCAAAGCCAGTACGGCGGCGTCTGCTCCTCGGTTGCCGTTTTTGCAATTTTTAGGAAATCCCGGCATTTCTAACTCTTTTCCTGCACTCAACAAAATTAAACAAAATACGTGAACTCTAGACATAATAAAGGACATAAGGCTCCAAAATTAAACAACTGAAAGCAGTAAAAATTGGGTTGCCTCCCAACAAGCGCTTTATTTAACGTCTGTAGCTAGACACAAAAGTAAAAAAAAACAATTATACAGGATAAAAAGTGCGTAAAATAAAGTCTAGATTAGTGGCGCAATATCAGAATTAGTGTCAATTATAAATCTATGCAATCCCCGGCAACGGCGCCAAAAACTTGATAGCGCGTTTCGCAACGCGCTATAACTGCAAGTGTACAGATCACTGCAGAGGCAAGTAATAAAATATAGAACTCAAGGATTGCAGGCTCGAAATATAATCAAGCACTAAAACGCAAATATCTAACTACTATCTAGACACATCGGTAAAAGAGTTTGATTTATTTAGACTAGAAAGTTTGAAAAGTAATTAATTAAAAAGATAACTAAAAAGATCGAGTGAAGAAAATATGAGTGTTGGGAAATCTGTCTAAGTTTCCCTCCCTCAGTAGCTACTTGGATAGATCATAGTTTTGGTGGATCAAATCCTAAGTCCTACGAGCGTCAGTTGTCTCTAGATAGCTCTAGATCTCAAATGTAAAGTCCTGCTTAGGCTTTTGAGTTGTAAGTCGCAGCTGATCAAGACTCATGCTGACACTGTTCACCAGCATGAGAAGAGCTTACCACTAGCTACTGTTCACCAGTTGGGAAAAGTCTCATCAGCAGTCGGCTGACAAAGACTCACGCTGACACTGTTCACCAGCGGTGAGAAGTGCATATGACTGGCTACTGTTCACCAGTTGGGAAGGGTTTCATCAGCAGGCGGCTGACAAACCTTACCAGGAGAATGCGTGTTCCTTACACTATTCACCAGCGGTGATTTCACCAGTCATGGGAGATTCCGAGAAGAGTTAACATCTAGAGATTTGGTAGACTTTGATGATGCCAGGGCAAGTCACCAGCAGAGACTGCCAGCACAAGATCACCAGTATGATCTACCAGTCAGATGTTACCAGCAGAATTCCAGATTCTCTCTCCCAGAGTCGTAGAGACAAAAAGAAGATTCGTCGAGGAATTAACTGACAGGGTATGACTTTAAGGAGGATACCTTAAAGTCCATCAGTTACAAGACACCAGTCTCGATTCCTAGTACTGACGAATAGTGCCGTTCTGACATAAAGAGATCAATGTCAGATAAAGCGGACAAAAGTATGGCACTTTCCGGAAAAACATACCTGCCGCCGTCAGAAGGACATGCGAGGACAGAGACCTTTTCCGGATGTGTCCAAACGGCTAGGAGATTTGAATGGGATCCCGCGTCTATAAATACCTGGGATCCATCAACATTCAATACTCTTCACCTACCGAAAGACTGCAAATTTATTACGCTCAAGCAAGTAGAAGCGCATACAACTTTCGAGGCTTTTCTTAAAGCTTACCGTGTGTTGATTTATTCAAACACGAGACTTCAAGCTTCCAGCTTGTAAGTTACTGATCTCCTTGGTGCTCTTTCTCTTCCGAGGAAGTTCACAGCAGCTCTTGTGCCAGCCAGCACTTGAGTTATCACGGGCAGTTTGCCGTATTGAGAAGATACGTTCTTGGGAGAACTAAACACCCAGTGAAGCTGTGGAGGTTGAAGTGACGTGCTCGCACTCCACTAGCTGATCAGAGTTGAAGAAGGAAACAAGGCCGGGAGCGGTTGATCTAGTGAACTGGTGGACGAGGCATTCACCAGCTAGAGATAGATCGTAGGACTCTTGTACCTGATTACTCTTAGTGAATTTCCAGTGCTACGACTGGAGAGTGGACGTAGATCAGTTGATCGAACCACTATAAATCCTTTGTCTTTATCAGTTTTCTGCATTTCATTCTGATTTAAAACCCAGCACTCAAGTGCTGGTGTATGTTCAGAAACTGATATAATTGTGCAAACTTGGCTAAAATATTCTAAGTATAGATTCACCAGCTGACCAGTTGTCAGCTGCGTACTTAGTAACCAGCACCAGCTGACCAGTTGCCAGTTGTCAGCTGTGAGTCAGTAGCGTGTAAGAAAACGATTAAATATTTATATTATTTCCGCTGCGTATTGTTTAAACTCTGATAAACCGGGACCAACAAGTGGTATCAGGCGCGGTCGGTCTTTCTAGACTGGTCGTACACTGAGTCGCTTAGGACCGAGATCCAAGTTTCCTTGCACTCTACTCTTTCTGTCTGTTGATTAGCTCAGGTACACAAGATGAATGTCCCGAAGCTGATGAACTACAATCCGGAGAAGCATGATATATGGCGAAAGAGGTCGTTCATCCAGCTAAAAAGCGTCCATCCGGAGATGAAAGACGTGCTGGAGAAAGGGCCGATCGAGATCACCAAGACGAGGCACCAGTTAGGAGATCAACAAGCTGCTGAGATTCCAAAGCCCCCAGAAGAATGGAACGCTGAAGACAGGAGGCGGAATCAGCTGGACTCCGTTGCTCTCGATATGATCCTATCATCTCTCCCAGAACCGCTGATGGAGGAAGCCCTCCAGTTCGACACCGCCAAGGAAGTGTGGGACTACATTGATAGTCTCTGTACTGAGACAGATCAGATGAAGCGCAACAAGTTGCAAGTTGCGGTGGACAAATACGAGTCATTCCAGATGCTGACTGGTGAAACCATCAAGGAGATGGAGGTTAGATTCTATGCCATAGTCAGCGAGCTGAAGTCTTTGGACAAGGAGTACTCGAATGCAGAGCTAAATGCAAAGATCCTGTCAAAGATGCCCAAGGAGGACTGGTTTGTGAAGACCACATCTCTTAAGGAGAAGGATCTATCCAAGATGACTCCCAAGGAGCTATTTGCTCAGCTCCAAGCACATGAATGGGACATCCAAATGGTGAACAAAAATGAAGCCATTCGGACCGTTGGATCTCCCAACATCAAGACACATGACGAAGCCTATTTCGTCAAGAGGGATTTCAAGTACAAGCCCAAGAAGCCTTTTATACTGACAGACCTGCTGGGCAGCACAACCAGCAGAAAGAGATCCCATGCCCGTCGGGATCTAACTCAAAAGGCAGCGAGAGCTCTATCGCAGATCTTGAGCAACAGATGAAGAGACTGGCTGTTCTACTGGAGAAAGCCAAGGCGAAACAAGGAGCTTCTCTCAGCTCATCTGATGGAAAATTTGTCAAGAGAGCTCCCCGCGCATGTTATCAGTGTCAATCCCCTGACCATCTCAAATTTGAGTGTCCACAAGTGGATAGAGAAGAGCGGGAAAGACTGAAGAAGCTCTTTGAAGAGCGAGCATCGAAGGCCGTTGTCAAGGCGATGCTGACCAGGACAGAGGTTCCTGATATTCCTGACCATGATGA